>JAODXP020003150.1:0-2500 GCA_027497455.2 Sardinella longiceps
AGAGAGAGAGAGAGAGAGAGAGAGAGAGAGAGAGAGAGAGAGAGAGAGCAGTCAAGTCAGGGTCCCAGTGACGTGATAACGGGAGCGCGAACAATTCGAACTGATGGGCAGGAAGTGGAGGCAAGCATAACAACACCAATGGACGGCACGGAGAAAAGTGCATATTGTAGTGGTTTGGAGCCGATATGTAGGGAAAAATACAAGGAATTATTAGGGAAATACATCGGAAGTGACCCGTACTGGATGAAAATGTCAGAATTTTCTCAATAGCGGAAAGATTTGCCGACAATCGCAGCTGTGGGTATTACGAAATACGGCATGGTTCTCTTGAGTTTTTTTTCCCATTTCTCACCTTTACGGGTGATTTCCTTAGGTACTCGATATTAACCATTTCCCTTCTCTCGGTTAAACAGTTTATAACATCCGAAAACGGCACAAAACTGAGGCTTTTGGTACAAAAAAGTTGCAGATAAAATACAGTGATTTCAATGGCTCCAGCTCCAGAAGCCCACCAGTTGAGGTTCGGATTCAAGACCTTTTTATTTTCTGTTACGTGTCGCGTCCAAAAGAACTTCTAGGCTGAGGCTAGTGAGTTGCACTCACAGCCATGGTTCAAATGGTGTTACATTTAAACTATATAAAAAGTCATTCAACATAAGATTACATATTTAGTGCATGCATGAGGTAAACATAAAATGCAGTGACTGACTACGGTAACACTTTGCGGTAAGGGTACATGAATTATCATGAATTCATGCACGATTTCATTCATGATTGATGCATTACTTCATCTCTGAATACCCTAATGATTCATCAGGTATTAGCATGAATTCATTGTTTATCATTAATGACCTCCTGCTGAAATAGCAGATGATCTTAAGCATTAATTACTCTGGGTACATCATCATGAGTCATGACTAATTGTGACTCTGCACAGCGAAATCAGTCGCTTTGGATTTTTTTTCAAAATTAAGTTATTGCATTCACACGAAAGGCAAGAAAATAACCTTTCAAATGATACCAGTATCGATACTATTGGCCAACAAATGACATAGATAGGAGCGTTCAAAGTGTTACAATGTTGCAAATCAGAAAAATTGAAAAGCGGAGAAAAACAACGCTAAAGTTTATTAGCTTGTTGCAAGGGAGTTATTATGCTAGCTATTTTGAACATTGTGCTATCAGTGAACTCAGCTGAATGAATTCTGCTACTAGTCCAACCAAACCAGTTAAATGATATCAAGCCTACTTATCTAACATGCAACCAAGACAGGAATACCCTTATTTGTGGACTTTACACGAAATATGGATATAACATGGATATAACTTGAAGTTCACCGTAAAGGTAAGAGCCAGTGGATGGTTTGGTATTTTGCTATGAAGTAGGCTAGGCTACGCAACGATGCAATGTGTGGATACAGCTGTTAGTATGGGATTTGTGGTTGTCATGTCCCTCATCTGAGTGATATCCTTGAAGCAGAAAAATCAGCAGACAGTTAATACTTGGCTTGTGCCGTTTATAGCACTACCGAACGCTTAACAGCTTATTAAACTTCCAGTTATGCCAACTAGCTGCGCCGACTTTAGAACCTGTCTGACTAGCCAGCTTCCAACTCAGTCAGATTCTCCACCCGACGTTAGCTCCATCTAGAGGAATTTTATGGACCCCAACTCAATCTGCAAGTTACTTCTAGCCTAGTTTATGAAAATGAAAAAGCCCTTTACATTCAGATAATAATGTAGCGTGTTCCATGTTCAGGCATGCAAGATGTTAATGTTAAGGAGCCTTGTTACTGGGCCAGTGTGGGGGAGCACCGCCTTTTGTGGGATAGGTGGGTGTGGTTTTGGGGGGTGCTAGGTGTGTTTTGGGGTTTTTGGCGCTCTCTGAGCTGGGAATACACAGGGGACAGTAGTGTGTTTGTTGGTTCTGTATTGGCGTGGCTGTGGCCAACAACAGCCGACATTAAACTTCACCCTAGTAAACAAGGGAGTCTGTCTTATTCAGTAGTGACCGCTACAATAATTTTTTCTTATAATCTATAATGAATGTTCACATGCCCTGCTGTAGTTTACTGTACAAACCAATTAGCACTAGAAATCTATGACAGCTAAGTTAGTACAATGCTAAATGGATACACCTTCTCAATAAACACATTTTTAACCCATTTAAGGTATGAATTTCGGCATAAGTTAACAACAATGTGAAAGGGTAGACTTTATTCTGTCAAATTATGCTGAAATGTGAAATTCGACTTTTTTGGTGCAAGCATTCCATTTTTAGAATTTTCTCAGAAACGAAGCTTCTGCGAAGCGACTGATTTCGCTGTGCAGAGTCACAATTACACATGATCATGATGTTTTTGTTCAAAAGAATTTGATATAATTTGATGTAATAAAAGAACTTATTTAGCCTACTTTGGCCTAGTCATACGCCTACGTCAACTAAATTTTACCAATTTAACCATGTCAACACTTTACTTGAGGGGGCACAAACATGATG
>JAODXP020003150.1:7500-31384 GCA_027497455.2 Sardinella longiceps
ACATCTCTACTACAGTTTGTGTAAGCACCTCCTCACCAGAGACACAAAAGTTGTTGCTTTAGGGGATAAATTGATTATTTCACATCCATTGTCCCTTGTCAGGAAACATAACACACAGATACACACACAGACACACACACACACACACACACACACACACACACACACACACACACACACACACACACACACGAGTCTCTCTCTCTCTCTCTCTCTCTCTCACACACACACACACACACACACACACACACACACACACACACACACCATGGTAGTAAACGGAACATTGTATCTTCGAATTGAAATGCATTGAATTTATCCCTTTTTCTGACTTGAAGGAATTGAGTAATAACGTTTAAAACATACAGTATCTAAATTCACTTTCTTTCAAATAATGCGCATCTGAAGCCCATGAAATAAGCCCATTGCACTTCTCTGCCTAACGCCTCTCTGTCTGTCTCACCCTCTCCGGTCGGCTGGACTTTTTAAACGTGAGACACCAGCGCCTCCACTCAGAGTCCAGTACCGGGTCCAAACAGCTGAAGAGCGGGAACAACACCAGAACCCACGCCACTCGGGCCCAGAGGAGACTCATTATGGAACCGGACCACCTGATAGACAGAGATCAGGTGCAGAAGGGCCACACACACACACACACGCGCACACACACACACACACACACACACACACACACACACACACACACACACACACACACACACACACAAATAGATTGGAACGATAGAATATACACACTGACACACAGAGAGAAGCAGTTGGACTCAATGTGAGGACAAAAAATTAAGGAAAACACATTAAAAACATAGATTCACACACACACACACACGAAAAGCACCTTTAGAGAACCAGTAGCAGAGATGCACGTGTGTCAGGGAGTGCACAGTCCAGTCACGTCACACAGCAGTCAATGGTTGATGAGTCCCTGCAGTAGGCCACACGGCTGCTGACAGACATGGGTTCACTCACACACACACACACACACACACATTCAGTGTCAGCTCTTTATAAAGGATGCTGGCTGGCTTAGCTCAAGTTGTGTCCCAAGGTGGAGGTTAGCGTCCAGTATAAACAGGCTAACTTCAGTGGTGTTGGTTAACGCAGGGTGGAGGTTAGCATCCAGTATAAACAGGCTCACTTCAGTGGTGTAGGCTAAGACAGGGCGGAGGTCAGCATCCAGTATAAACAGGCTCACTTCAGTGGTGTAGGCTAACACAGGGTGGAGGTTAGCATCCAGTATAAACAGGCTCACTTCAGTGGTGTAGGCTAAGACAGGGCGGAGGTCAGCATCCAGTACAGTGGTGTTGGCTAACGTATGGCGGAGATTAGCGTCCAGTACAGTGGTGTGGGGCTAACGCAGGGCGGAGGAGTGTGGATAAGTGATGTCCGTTTGGACAGAACTGGATTAGAAGAGATTCATCACCTGACACTGTTTGCCAATGAGGACCAGAGTCTTAGTGCTTATTGGGCTGTGACACAGGCATGGAGAGAGACACACTTTCTGTCAGTTCACACCAAGAGTAACTAAAGCTGTAAAGGAATTCACTTTGTATGGACATGCACCACAGAACGAGAAGCAACTGAAATTGGGCTACTACTGCAAATAAAAGAAATTTAAAAATGGCTCAACTTTATGCTATGACCCATTTCGACTTTAAATGAAATGTTAATGGGTTTTGTCATGAGCTTTACCTCTCTGCCATGTGAGACCTCATGTTCTGCCTTAACAAGAAGTGTTTAAAATGATCCTAAATTTGCAGCTTTAAGACTAGGTTGAAGAATAAACTTTTCAGGGTGGCGTACCTTCAAGTGCAATAATATCTTGACTCTTTTGACTGAATTTTGTTATTTTTAATTCATTTAGTTTTGTTAAAGTCTTTTTTATTCATCTGTGTCTCGCACTGCTTATCTTAGTATGTTTTTATCTGATATTTTTTTGTACTGTACCTCTACTTTCTGTTACTAAGCACATTGAAATACTTAAATGTGAGAAATGCATTATATAAATAAAGATCGCCTTGCCTTAATTTTGTTTATGCACCAACATTCTCTTAAAAATTGTTTTGGCATTTGCAGGAGCCTTGCTTTCCCCACTTTCAAAACCGTGTTATGTCAATGACGGGATTCATGTAATTGCTTATCAACCTCTGCAGTCTGGCTGAAGATGGTCTGCTCACTTGCACACACTGCTCCACGATAACCACACATGATAACCATATCAGGCAAGGGTTAACAAACAAGAGTGTGTGTAGTGGAGTTGCTGCTGGCCGGCCGTTCCCTGGATCATGTATTCAAATTGTATGAAATAAGAGAAGTATTTCAAGTAGAGTCAAGCATTACTTTAAATAGGGAAAATTGCAGAATTCTGTCACTATAGACAGCAAGGTGACTGTCCATGCTAATGCCCACACACAAACACACACACACACACACACACACACACACACACACACACACACACACACACACACACACACACACACAGTGTCTCTCTCTCAAATTCAAATTCAAATTCAAATTCAAAAGGCTTTATTGGCATGAATGTCACAATAACATTATTGCCAAAGCAAAGACATACATACATAACATATACATATTGGCAGTCAATACAACATAAAATAACATCATACAATAATGTGTGTGTGAATGTTTGTGTGTATGTGTCTGTGTGTGTGTATGTGTGAGATGGGAGAGTGTTGGTGTGTGTGTGGATATGTGTGTCTGGATGTCATTCACTCATTTTCCCACAAGTTGTGGCACATGGATTCATCTCTCTCTCTCTCACACACACACACACACACACACACACACACACACACACACACACAAAAGCACAAAAATGTTACTCTCTTATAGTCTAGCACTAGGCTATAATGAGATGTAATAAAGCTTTCTTGAATCTTGAATCTTGAAGGTAAATGACACTAATAACTTCATGGCAAACATAACACTGTAAATTGCGCCCATAGCATGAACATGAGAGAATCAATTTGACTAAGCCCAATATCCTTCAAGAACATTGTGAGTAAATTATGACCCAAAAATGACCCTGCATGCCCAATGGCCAGTGGTAAATTTGTTTCGTTGGCATTTGCAGGTCCCTAGCTTTCCACATTTCTGAAATCATGATATGCATCACTGCGTCGATGACAGGATTTCAGTCAAAGCTTTATCAGCCACCACTGTCTAGACAAGGTTGCTCTGCTTTCTCCCTCCAAGACCATTGTAGAACATGCAGCACAATTTAGTATCGCATACCTTCCTATTTAATGATCTCAACAAAATATCAAAATATCAGTTAACTCTGCAAACAGCTGGTTTGCCCATCACCAATTATTTCAGGATGAGTTGTGGTGCTGACAGACAGACGTGGTCGAAGAGAAATGGTTTTGAGTAGTACTGTCAAACAATTTAAAAACAAGAATATGATTAATCAGAACATTTTGCCATGATTAATCACTTTTAATCACAACTCATTTCTTCCAGTAAGAATTTAGAAGCAAGGGTATGTTGGACCCTTATTTTGCCATGATAAGACCCTAATGCTAAATACCTGGCTTTGTTCTTCTCAAATGGGGCAATTCACACTTATCCCCTGCCCCATAGATTCCTAAAACATCAACCCTGCTGTTGTTGGACATTCAGGAGCTAGGCCATAATCTTACTTGATAGCCTAGCCATTCAATATCTGAAATTGAACACAATACATGCCATGAAAGTCTAACCATATCCATCATGATTTATCATCTTGTTTTGGATTAATGACTCGAGTTAAAGTCTTAAGTTTGAGTTGCCCTAGTTTTGTTTTGTTGCTGCATATGAATAACTTCCAAACAGCCACCACACCGTCTGTTGGGGCAGCTTCAGCAAGGGCTATAAAGTATGGTGTAAGTAGTTCTCCTTACCACATGCCTCGCACTCACTGTCTGTTCTGCTCCCTCTCTTTGGCTCTCTGTGCACACACACACACATACACACACACACACCTCTAGGCCATATGTTCTTAAAGTGCGGCCCGCGGAAACATTTCTGCTGGCCCGCGATAACACCTGATAATGTCTGTAAAACTGCTAAAACTGCACATTGCTTTGGTACAGATTTAATTAATGTTAACTGAAGATTAATGTTAACTGAAGAGACGTAACCTGGTCGTTTATTAAGATAATTACAAATTAGATCTCTTTTTTTTCCGGTCCTCAGTTCAATGTTGGGTCCCTAAATTGGCCCTAACCGATCAAAACTTTGAGAACCCCTGCTCTAGGCAGTACCTTCAAGGCACTACCCTATCCCAAGTTAGGGTTAGGGAGAGGGTTGAGGGGTTAAGATGCCTTTAACATACGCTAAAGTCTTGCACTAATTTTTTTTTTTGTTTGTTGAGCCTGGCTGTCCACACTTTTGAAATAGTGATATGCATCAATTTGTCCATGACAGGATTTCAGTCAAAGCTTATCAGGCCAAGCACGATTTAGCCCTCCTGTTGTCTTCGTTTATAGTTTACAACCTCGATGTTCTGGCGCCTGTTTCCCAAAAGTTGGTTGCAATGCAATTTCCCATCCCATTGGAATCCCATCCCATTAACTGGTTAACAACTAAGTTCTTGGGAAACAGATGTCTAGTCAAAAACGACCAAAGCATTTTTAACTGAAAATAATACATATTTACATTTACAATTATGCATTTAGCAGACGCTTTTATCCAAAGCGACTTACATAAGAGGATTAACAATCAAACTACATATAAGTGTTAGAAAAAAGTTAACACATGGGTCTTTAGAGTGTGGTACAGCTAGGACAAGAGGTGTTTTCTGAATAGCTGAATAGAGTTCTGAATAGAGTTTCTTGAATACAGAGAGGGACGCCCCTGCTCTGATTGTGCTCGGTAGGTCATTCCACCAGCGTGGTGGAACTATACAAGAAATATATATATTTCTTATAATAACATATATTACCAAGTTTTGTGATAGACCTCGACAATGTATCGACATTGACATGTCAAGGTTCAAGATTTCTCAGTTGTCCTCATGTTACTCCACTTCTGCCATGGAAGATCTGAACTGCTGGGGTCGGATTTTGTGCTTAATTGTATAAAATATAATGGCCAAAATAAATGTAATATACATTCTTGTTTTGTTTTCCAATCCCTCTGCAAATGTTTCACTTATACACATAATCATTTAGAGTCAGTATCAAGTGACTGCTTAGAACAATGTGGTAAATAAATAAAACTTAGTTCAAAGAACAGTGAAAAGAGTTAAGTAAACATCTTTGCAAGTCGATGCAAGGAGGGCTAACGCAAGGACGCATGATGCATACTTGCGTTGAAAAGTGTGTATTACTAGTGAAAAATGTGACGCAACAATACATGTGACCATATGGGAGTCAATGGAGCAGCCTTCACTGCTCGTGCCCGTATACACATAGTTTGTGACTGTTGCGTATGTAACGGAGACCAGCTAGCGAGGCTAGCTCGGTGGTAGTGTGTAAATCCTCATCACCCAATTCCATGGGCGCTTCTAACACGCTGAGTTAGAAGCTCGGGCTTTTGGCTCAGTTGGTTAGAGCGTTCCACTCCCACGCCGGGAGTTTGTAGCTTGCGGGGTGGCGGGTTCGAGACCCGTGTGCGGTGCGGACCGCCACTGGCTACATTGGTGCCGTGACCCGGATGGGAGTGAGGATTTGGAGGGTGAGTGTAACGGAGGCCAGCTAGCGAGGCTAGCTCGGTGGTAGTGTGTAAATCCTCATCACCCAATTCCATGGGCGCTTCTAACACGCTGCGTTCCACTCCCACGCCGGGAGTTTGTAGCTTGCGGGGTGGCGGGTTCGAGACCCGTGTGCGGTGCGGACCGCCACTGGCTACACGTACTCACGTTGACTATGAAAGGGCCCTTAGCGCTCTATGTTTGTTATCAGGGGAACCAGCCTGTTGGTCTGTTGGTAAGAGTGTTTGTGCTTGAAAACTATTTTTCTACATTTACTGCAGTCTTACCATTCATTCATTTTCCCACCATTTTTTTCATCAGAGTACAGCGGCTCATACAAAGTTAAATAAAACACCCAAAATGTTGTAAAAGAAAGATTGATTCAAGATTCAAGAATTTCATTTGTCACATGCATAATTGTTCAAGTACAAAGAGCAGTGAAATGTAGATTGAACAAAGACATGGAGCCCCTTGACCATCCAGTTAGATTAAGTCAATTTTTTGAGAGGTAAAAATGTGACTGGCCAAATTTGACTAATACCCAGCAAGAGGGTCGGTATTGCATACACTCATAATGAAGTCAACTCCACCAAATATTCAAATAACTGTTAACTTTGCAAACAGCTAAATTGTCTATCACTGTTAGCCTATTATTTACCATTATTTTGTGATTGTAGTGCGTTCATAAATGTAACAGATAAACATAGTCGTGGAACAAGCATGTTGAGTTGTTGCAACATTATGATATCTTTTTGAAATGCCACCACAACCACACTGTGAGTGGCATCTATCTAACTTGTTTCTGATTGGACAAAAAGGCCTTGTTGCAACCATCCTCAGCTGCAAACTATCCCCAAACTCCCCTATAATAGCCAGCTCTGAAGCAGTAGGGGGCTACATGGTTTTATGGTTAGTCCAAGGCTGTTCAGGATGCATCTGACTGGTCTACTTCTCCTTCTGCTCCTGCTTGGGGTATCGGATGCACATTTTCCTCGACCATGTACAGATTTTACATCTAGAATGGCTAGAAAATGCTGCCCCGAATATGAAGGGTCTCCGTGTGGTTCTGAGCTAGGTAGGGGTAACTGTGTTAAATTTACTTCAACGTATGACATTTGGCCGCCTCCTATTTACGATTATTATTGTGAATGCAACAGAAACTTTGATACTTATGATTGCAGTCGATGCAAGCCAGGGTACAAGGGTGAGGACTGCACCGAGCGCCAGCATTATGTTAGAAAAGAGATCACCACGTTGACGAAAGAGGAGAAACAGAGACTGGGCATTGCCTTGCGAAAGGCAAAAAACACAAACAGCGAGAGATACATGATTTTGACCAGAGAGTTCAATGAAACAGACTTGACATTCGAAGATGCAACCGTGTATAATTTGTTTGTTTGGATGCACTACTTCGCTGGGAGGGCGGCAGCTTTTGGGGGGAGAAATGGGGCCCACAACGGTCCTGCCTTCCCCTTCTGGCACCGCAACTACCTGCTCTTCATGGAGCGGGAGATCAGAGACCTGACGGGAGACGACACCTTCTTCATCCCCTACTGGGATTGGTCCAAGGCCAGTGACTGTAACATTTGCACCAATGACCTTATGGGAGAGAGCAACGAGGATGGAACCATCAGCAGCGATTCTGTTTTCTCTAAATGGGAGGTATGTTCAATGTTTTGGGGACTAGTGCTGTCAATCGATTAAAAAAACGGATCTGATTACAAGGCAAAATAAGGATCCAACATACCCTAGCATCCAAATTCTTACTGGAGGAAATGACTTGTGATTAAAAGTGATTAATCATGATTAATCATTGCAAAATTTTGTGATCAATCAGATATTGTTTTAATTGTTTGACAGCACTAGTTATAAGGAATAATAACCTAATTGAAACAAAGCCAATATCATAATTGATCATATTTTGTATGTGTCTTTCCCCTCAGACAGTCTGCACCTATGATGATGATATAGACCCGGAAAGGCTAAATGGGACAATATGTGTTAAACCTCCTGATGGCGTCAAACCCAAACCCATTTTACGTTTCCCGGGACAAAATGGAGATTGTTCTATGCTGCCTGGAAAAGCTGAAGTCAAAGCAACTCTGAGCCCTGACGATTATGACACAGCTCCTTATGACAGCTCTTCAGAGAACAGCTTCCGAGCCAGACTGGAAGGTAACACCCTGACTTTTATTTTCTTCATATACAACCCTCCACCCACATGAGCCAGTTTAATAATGATGTCGGTAATGATGTCTTTAACTGTGTTCTGGTACTTTTGGCTATTGTGCTTGGTGTGGAAGCTCTCTCACTGCCAGGGCTGTCGCACCAGGAGAGGCAAACCAGGCAATCGCCTGGCTGAAAGGGGCCCCAAAGATTGACTGTTGATCATTTTAGTAGATTAGTGTTTTTCAGTAAGATGTGACTTTAGACAGGAGTTAGACAACTGTAAGCTCAACACAAATGATTATATCAATAAAAGATGGTTGAAGATTATAATAAAGTGGTTCATAGGTGCAAGCATGTCCTGCTTGCTTGGGGCCCCCTAAATACCTTCAAACAGCACTGGTCACTGCTCTCATGTTATTGCACGTCTCAAATGTTTAGATGGAATCTGAATCATCATCAAGATGTGATTTGTTTTGTAAGGGTTTGACAGAACAGTGAATGAGAATAAAGATTGTACTGCCATGCACAACCAGGTGCACAATTACGTTGGTGGTCTTGGGAAGAATGGCACGCATGGCACAATGTATGATGTACCTATTGCAGCCAACGACCCCATGTTCATGCTGCACCACGCTATGGTTGACAGGTGAGATCAGCTCTCCAAATCCGAGTCTCTGACAGAGCCCACAATGACACACACACACACACACTCACACACACACACACACACACACACACACACACAGAACATTTGATACAACATGTAAGGGATAACGGCCGCCGAGGTGTCCCGATATCAGAAGAATAATGGACGACGCGAAGGCAAAGAACAGCCCGACGGCGAAGCCGAAGGGCTGTTTGCCTACGCGAAGTCCATTATTTCTCTGATATCGGGACACCTCGAAGGCCGTTATCCCGCTTATCACCCGGTTGCAACTAAAACGTATAGATGGTAAGCAAGTGTTTAAAACATAAAAGAAACACGTGGCTCCGTTTAGAAAGAAGTTATCCTGTTCGGTTGGGGTACTATTTTCATATGAAAGAAGATCCGCAAGGCTGCATTCTAAAGAGCATTGATATAGAACGCTGGTGAAACTTTTTTAACCCAACAATGCCTCAGGTGTCCTGTTATCTAGAAATAACGGACACCCTGACAGCCAATCAGAAAACAGTATTCCATTCCACCGGGTGATAAGGACTGAATAACGAGCTGACAGCTCATTTTAACTGAACAGGAATTAAGAAAATGAGAAGTAAAAATGAGTCACTCTATCCCATCTCATTAGTCAATCAGGTGAACTGCTGGTTCAGTGTTTGGTCAATGTTGTGTCAAATAGATTAAATAGCACTTGAAGAACTTGTGCTACATCGCTGGTTCTCAACACTGGTTTTCCTTTAAAGTACCTGCAATGCTGACTGGAGTTTCAAGTATTTATTGAGTCTCCTGTTTGTTGTGCAGGTTACTGGAGCAATGGCTGGAGACCCACAGAGACATGGAGTACCCGGTCAGTGATGACATTCATTACATTCAGAGGGGAGACAACTACATGCGTCCCTTCTTCCCACCTGTGCGTAATGATTTCCTGGTTGGGTTTACAGCAGAAGACCTGGGCTATTCATATGACTAACCCAATCAGCAGTTGTAGGGTTGTGCTTATGAGGATAGCCCGGCCCAACTTGTGGATTTGAATCTGTCGAATGAAATTGATTTTCGATTATCGCCTAGTATTACTGCAGCTTTGAATCACCAGCAATTATGCTTATTACAAGTCTAAATTGCAACTTATATTCAACCATGTTTAATGGTAGCTTGGCATAAGTATATTAACCTCATATACTTTCTTACGCTGTGAACAAAGAATCATTACTCTGTGTGCTTTCAATATTATCTTGTGTGAAGTTAAAGGAATATTCCACCTTTTTATTAAAAAGGATTATTCACCCCCTTTACTTGGAGTTATGTGGGTAAAGGTATTTTGGTCCCAGTGCGTGCAAATTTCTAGTCTGGCAACCCCAATTTGACCTTTTCTTAGCTTTAGCTTAGCATACAGTGGGTGCTGGAACATAAAGTTGCCATTTAACAACTCTTTGGCAACTTTACATTCCAGCATCTATGCTAATCTAAATCTAAAATTCTGGTTGCCAGCAAAGGAAAGCAATTAAGCAACTCTAGGCAAGCAATTTACCAATTGACCAATTTTCATAATAAGGAGGAATATTCCTTTAATCTAAGAGTAGTAAACAATGCTATGGGTTATATAGAGATGACCATGCTGGCATTTTATTTTGTTGTTGTTGCCAGCATTCTCTAGTTGTACCTTTGCAGTGGCAGCTATGAATATCCTTATAAGGTGTTGGAAATGTTAGCAGGTGCATCCAGACAACAGAATTGAAGTATACTGCCAAGACATTAGATCCTATTGGCCCTCAGTGGTTTGTCCTGAGGGCACCTGAAACTTAAAGTGAATAAAGTGAAAATGCCATTCAAGCATTGCATGCCAACTGCTCTACATAGCGTGTGAAATGAAAGATTTTGTAAACAACACAGACCAAATTGGATTTTGTATTTTTTTTAAGCTTTTCTGCTTTGCATTGTTCCGAAATAAAGCTCATCAGCATCCAAGATTGCAGTTTCATACGTATTATTTTAACCAATCCCCCCCCTCTCCTCCAAAACACACATACACACAATTACAAGCATACACACACAGATAAATAGATGGATGGTTGATACAATCATAGACCACACCTGCACATGAATTATATCAATTTATTATAGGCCTCATTATAAGTCTGAAGAATAGACCATGTGGTTGACAAGTTACCTTATGACACCTTTACACTGCAATTAGTCTGGCAACTCCACCCACGTTTGAAGTACCAGCAGCAGTGATGCAGAGACAGACAGACACACAACACACACACACACACACACACACAAACAGTTAGCTCTTTATAAAGGGCGGCGAGTTGACTTAGCTCAGGCTAAGTCCCAGGACAGAGGTGAGTGTTCAGTAGGCTATAAACAGGTTCACTCACACACTCACTATCACTAATACACACACACACACACACACACAGGTGTATAAAGAGGTTAACTCTAGTGGTGCTAATGCAGGGCGGAGGAGTGTGGATATGTGATGTCTGTTTGGAAAGGGTGGGATTAGAAGCAGGGCCGCACTGGGACCAAAAAATTGCCCGGACATATTTGGACATAAGTTGGACATATTGCATGACTATGAGAGATTTAATTAAACTAGCCCAATATCCTTTATGAAGATTATGAGTAAATGACAGCCCCGGCCCAAAATTGACTGTCGGCCCACTGAGCATTGTCCTGTGTGCCCTATGGCCAGACCAGACCCACTGGGCATTTCCCTGTATGCTCTATGGGCAGACCAGGCCATGCCTGATTAGAGGGGACTCATAACCTGACACTGTTTGCCTGTGAGGACCAGAGTCTTAGTGCTTATTGTGCTGTGACACAGGCATAGAGAGAGACACTTTTTGGGAATGAGAGGGGAACAATTTTGTCATGGTAGAAGATACAGGAATCATGCCTTAGATCACCTCAGATTAGTGTGATTACTGTTGTGTGTGTGTGTGTGTGTGTGTGTGTGTGTGTGTGTGTGTGTGTGTGTGTGTGTGTGTGTGCATGCGTGCGTGTATGACTAACATACTGTAGGCAGAGTGTTCAGTGTTCATAAACTATTCCTGCCAGCAGAGGGTGCTGTTGAATTGGTCTAAGAGCTTCAGGTCCTCACACTGCTTTCAGCAATTGTTGTACAGTATTGGGGAATACAGAGGGAATCTAATGTACAAATTTATCTGCCGGTTGGATAGTTCAACCAATTTAATCATTGAGAGTTTAGTGAAACCTTCAAGGAGTACCATGAGGTATTTCTTTAAACTAAGAAAACATTGGATGGGCTGCTTACTGTATATGTGTAAATGTTGTGATTATGTCTGTCTTGTTATGTTTATTTTTATCTATCTACATTTTGTATCATATGGACCCTGGTATGGTGTCCATGGTATAAAGAATAAAAACTTGATGATGATGATGCTGATGATGCTGATGAATGTTGAATTTTACCCTGACTTTTTTCATAAGGGATCTCTAAACTGTTCATGCTGCTTTCACAGTGCCTCCTGCTCAGACAGAGGCCTACTAAATCATTGTGATTTAATCATGATAATGAAGAACTATGAATGCAGTATATTTATTCTCAGTGGTATGGCCAAAGATCATGGAATAGTGAGCAAGATAAGGCATCATAATACATTTCAATGGGAGCAAACTGGAATACTTCCTGTCTGCATAGATGATTTCAAACATCCGGGAACTTTGCCATTATGACATGTGTGACGTCCCGTTTGGGGGGTAAACGAAAGATCGGAAGACCATTCAAATGAATGGAGATGAGGAGTAGCAAGTACACTTAACACCCTCTTATAATTTCTCAGGCCATCAAACAATATGATGAATATAGCGATTTTTAAGGCTTACTTTCATCCAAATGATTCGTGGTCAGAATAAATTTATTCACAGTCAAATTCGTCTGCAGTGTCCTGATGTTGCTGGCTAACTCCCGTATTTGCTAACGTTAGTGTTAGCTCCGGTTAGCTTGCTAATGGGCAAATTGATTATATTAGAGTAACACAGCTTACTGGTTGGTCTTACTTGTCGACAGCAAGATCGTATGAACATGCTAGAGTATGAATGTTGCCATATTAATACATTTAGATGTGTTCAGAAGCCTACAGAAGTGCCGTTTTGACGGTTAGCTTGCTATATAGCCGCTAACGTCCATAGACAACAGCTCTAAGCTGTGAAGATGTTCTGTGCTTCCTTTGGTTAACGTAAAAATATGCGACATTTAAACAATAACGTGTAGTTTGTAATCCTCTAACATAAAGAAAACACTTACATAAAACGATCTTGTGGGTTTTATTCTTGTAAACTGACACATCCAAACTTATAAAACCATGACTCTGCTGAAGTACAGTCCTTTTTGCATTGAGAATAACGTTATCACTCCAGTCAAGTTTACCCCTGAAAGTGGGCGTGTACGGCCGTTGCCTGATTGTTACGTGAAGTCGAAATCATCTATAAATGCATTACATCACAATAAGAAAGATTCTTTAAGTCTGCATAAATCATTACATCACAATAAGAAAACATTCTTTAAGTCTGCATAAAGGGGGATTTCCCCCCCCCTCCCCCTTGCAAAAATAGAACCAGGAACTGAACCAGCGTTGACACCTCTCGCTCTGCTTGAATCCTCTCTGGTATGGCCCTGTTCTGGGGAACTCTACCCATCCATGTGCAATCATAGAAAGCCAAATGGCATAAAGGCATAAATCTGCTTAATGGCATAACTTGACTTTCCTCTTCTATAGGCTGTAGGCCTAGAAGAAAACACTTGCAGCAATTGACTGGTTGAGGAACTCTGGATACAGGATTGTTTACGGTGTGTTTTTCAACTGGAAGTCCCTAGAAATCTGGCACCTTATTGAATGAAATTAAAATGAGTGAACATACTGTAGTAGGCTACCATTCACAGACACCAGAATGAACACGTTCAGGGTTAACTAACCCTAATATAAGTTTGGCTCACATTCACCAAAACTATGAACAGGTTCATGAACTGCCGTTCAGTGAACACATTCAGGCATAACACTGCATGTCTACCAGCCATGTACTTTGCACTGTCTCGCAAATGTACACATAAGCGCCAAAATGTTTCGGGAAACTTTGTGTTTGACTACTAGGAATCAATAACAGGGGCGTCGGAGTGGGGGGAAAAGGGGGACTGAGTTACCAGGGCCCCAAGGGGGAGAAGGGCCCATGAGGAATCTGTATTTTTATTTTTTTAAAATGTTATTATTATTTTTTTTTTTAATATAGTCTTTAAATATCACAATATATGTTGGTATTAGGGTTAGGGTTAGGGTTAGGCTAATGCAATAATAAATCGTTCGATTAATGGATTAAATTGTGTGCCCTACATAGTATCTGGGGACATGGCCCCCCCACACTTCGCAAAAATGGTTTAGTCCGCTTTCACCGGCCTTTTCAACTAGGCGCATTTAACGTTACGTTCATTCAGCTGCTGAGGCAGCGCTGCGCGTTGGAGCTGGTGTGTTTGTTGGCCCACTGTGATTGAAACAAAATCCATCTTTCATTAACAAAAATGGAGGCAGGAGAGAGATGAGGCAAATCAACTGCTAACAAACTTCTTTCCCAAGAAAGGTGAGCCCAAATGTGAAAGCAAACAGCCCACACTAATGAACAATAGCCTACCTGCAATACCATCGCGATTGTCAGTGCTACTGCACAACACATAATTAGAATTAGAACATGACAGTGAAAGTGAACATTTATTGCCTGACAGGTGCCTTAATTAAAAAAAGTGTCCATAATGAAAACAAAAAGCAATTGTGTCTTCTATCATGTGTCAATCTGATGTAGTTTACTTTAACAAATGTTTTACCCATATAAAAGTAGGCTACATTTAGATATAATTAGTCACTTATTGTCTGTTTGTGAGACCTTTGTGTTTGATCAATACAATTGGTTGGATCACAGGATTTAATTTATAGGCCTTTCTGTGTATTAAAAAGAAGCTTCACAATAGTTAAGCTACTTATGACATTTTTTCATAGCTTAGCTTGCTGCATTTTGTCTTCCGGTAGTGTAGTGAAGCTTCAGATGATGTGGAGTAACTGACAGCTTGCTACATTTACTGAGTTATCCTCAGTATTGCCCCGGCAATATTACTTTTCAATCTAGTATTGCCTGCCAATACTACTTTTTAGTGAGCTTCAAATCTTACATGAAGTTACATTAAAAAAAAAAATATATAGCCTATTATAACCTGTGAAAATGCACCAGAATGCAGGAAAAAAACATCTAACTATTCTAAAATTTCCTGGGGGAGTACCCCCAAACACCCCAGTAGGCTAGGTCTACCCTACTTATCAAATAATGTAACATTTTTCTTTCACAACTACTGGGTAGACCTATTCTGTGACATTAGCAATAAGATATCCATGAAAAGCACAATTCCTACTCTACCAGTATGACCAGCATTTATAATAAACATACGTCTAACACATTTTAGGCTAATCGCTGATAAAATTTGGCAATACTACTTTAAAACATGTGATGACACCTCTGGATGAGTAGCTTGCCCAACACTGCATGCTTGTAGAGTCATCTGTCCAGGTAGAGAAGTGACAGGAATGAAGAGAGTAGTAGTTTAGAATAATCTGTGGCTACATAACAGTCCAGGCTGGACTGGCAGTAGGGGCACCCGTGTTTGTTGACAGATTTCTAGACACTTTTTTTTTTAATGGGGGTATGGGGGCCCATGGCCATTGCTTGTACCCAGGGCCCGGAATTTGGTGCTACGCCCCTGATCAATAATACAGTAGTAGGCGAATAGGTGAGTAGGTGAATAGGTAATATGAAGATTTCAATATGTTGCCTTAACCACAGATCCTTCAGGAGCCAGCTATGTCGTGGTAGTTCATGTCTATGGGAGCAAATTGGAGTCTAGGAGCTAGCAGGCACTGTTAACTTTCTCAACTAATCCACCTCTTCTAACTAGCCCAATTCATCCAACTATCACAGCATGCAACTTTGTGACACTTCTTGCCTACCTTCTGCAAGGTGTGAGCTGCCACCCTAATCAATGGAAGCTGGCGCCCCAGTCAGTCAACCTCCTTTGGTGCACAACAGACTTGGTGCACACCTGATTAAAAGTTCATTTTCTAGGGAAATGGAGAGTCGCACAGCACGTTTGAGACAGGCTCTGTGGGGGATGGAGAGGTAGGGGACTGGAGGTTGAGAGGATGACATGATAAAGTGTGTGTGGAAGAAAACATAGTAGGAAGAGAGCTAGGGCACAAGTACATGGATAGAATTCAAAACAGAGATATGTGATGTGCAGTGATAGGAATGGAATGACAGAGAGAAGGGAAGAAGAAGAAGAAGGAAGAAGAAGAAGAAGAAGAGAAACTTTGGAGTGGAAGTGTCAGGTGATCTGTTCTGGGAAAGATGGGAAGAAGCACTAATGTAATGAAGGAGAAGAAAAGCAGACATTTCAAAACATTTGGAGTTCTAACACAAAGCTAAGCAGAGGAAGAGGATGCAGCACTCCACTAGCCAAACAACGTCACATCCTTAAAAATGGGTGTGTAAGGACCAATCATTTTATTTCACCTCCCTACCTTCCATGCTTCACACTTCCTAAGACTGATACATGATGGTATTCACAATGATTTTCCACTGCAGATTAATCTCTCAAGAGACCTAAACCTAATAATTTATTAGCCAAACACCAGAATCTGCTTACATTCCAAAAATGGAGGGATGTTTGTATTGTGGATGAAGGGTGTGCGCTCAGTGCTCTGGTAAGAATCTTGGCTGACCGCCCTTGCAGCACCTTGTCTTTCCCTGGTCTACACCTAGATACAGATCATTGGCCTGCAGGTAACAGCCAGAGCTACCGCCATGGGAGTCCATAATCTCTGAGCAGATTTTGGAGGTCAATGTAGGCTATATGCTAGAATTCAGTGCAAACTCCTGTAGGCTAATGAGCTGTACTGCAAACACCAAGCTGCACTATCCAATGCCATTCCATCCACTCAGCTATACCTTAGAGCTACTACAGAATGCTAACCTATATTAAACCCACTATCCCACAAGCACATAGACATGGGCTCTGTAGTAAGCTTCCAATCATGTGAATTAGGAGAGGTTTGACCATGTTTAATGTAATTATAACAGAGGCAGTTAAATGTCTCAATAACACTTCTGAAAAATTGAACGATCTAAATCAAATTTCTAAGGGTCCAATAATGTCCTGTGCTATAATTTATTCATACCATGCAGTAACACTGTTCCATATTGAAACATGAAGTCAATTTAACTGCCACCCAAAGTAGCCTATGTCATTACATCACAGAATGCATGCCATATCCTGAACCTCTAGTCTAGTAGATAACAAGTGTGCAACTAACTCTGATTTTACATATAGTAGCCACAGTGGTAGAGCAAGATAGACTTTCAGCACATGATCCCAAAATACAGGTAACCTAAACATCAAGCTAATCATCAGGTCTAGATTTTTGCAGAGAATATAAGATGCCATCACTCTCTGAGATATTGAATGAGATCAGCACACTCACCCAATACTTCAAGAGTTAACTCTGATGTGCCTGATGATATGTCCTGAAAGATTACGTTCAATTGGTACTGTCCACTGTCACTGGCAGTGAGTGGGCCAAGTTCCAGCATGCCGGTGGTCTTGTCCACGGTAACTCGACCCTTGTAGGGTTCCTCGATTTTTTCGTAAGTTGGGGTGATTCCAGCGATAACAACCGCCGGATCACTCAGGAAAACCCAGTTCATTGCGATGTAAGGTTTCGAACCATCAAGTGTTGTGTTGAACTTGACTTTCTTTCCCAATACACCTTTTACCTTGTTTTTTAGAACACCTTGTGCGCAGCCCACTGGGGAAACATTCAAATTTCCATAACATTTAGGCCTACTCATTGCAGCTAGTTTATCAGTTTAAATAACGTCAAATAATTTTTTGTGAGAACAATGAGAAATAGCCTACGAATCAAAGCAGGTAGGGAGAATAGCCAACATAAGTTTCACCATTGTAACCAATATTTTTGAAAAATACTTTTAAACATCTTACCAAGTGTTATTGATAATACTAGGAGCAAGTATAGCCTTACGTTGAGGAGATCCATTGTGTTGTCCAAGTCCTTCAAGTTCTAGAGGAAAGGTGCGCTTAGGCTCGTGTAGCAGGCAAAGAATGGTCGGTTATCCCAAAGGTGCTTGCTACTTCAAACCACGCCCGCGTTTGATCATGATCATACCTGATCTACTGCAGAAGATTTGTTCACACAGTCGCTGACCACTAAAGTAAGTTTGGCTAGCTATCCGATTCATTAAAACATTCCTGTCTCTTAAATAAAACAACAGGACCAACAACTGACATCTGATCAAGCCGCTCTTCAAAACCTTGATCTGGCCATAGCCTATTGCAAAATATTAAGCAATATGCAACGTGAAAAAAGGTCAATTCCAAGCATGGACACATGATTAGAATTTATTTACAGCCTTTAGTGCTAAATCTTTTAAAAAACAAAACAAAAAGAAATAAACAAACAAACAAACAAACAAACAATCTTTTCAGGAATGAAGCAAACACACTCGGATTTAATACGGCTACGCTGCCGCCTTGTGGCCAAGTAATGTAGTTCATCCTGAGTCAGTCAATCCTGCAGAAGAGGTAGGAGGCTTCACACAGCGTTCGTCAAATATTTGAAATTAAAGAAACATGTCTGAGAATTAAAGAAACAGGTCTGACACCTACTGATTGAGATATACTGCCGGCTTGGTCGAGCTGCTCGCCTATCAGGTCACACAAAGCAGAGGTGCTTGTGCTTGTGCTGGTTATAGGATAGATAGGCTGCGACTCAATTTAAAGTAGGCCTAGTAGTGTGTAGAATTGTTGCCAAAATTGGTACTACAGTCATGTTCAAAATACTTAATGAATAATAAATAAATAATAATGTATAATAAATAATACAAAAAATACTTAATATTTTTTTTCATTTTGTTAATACATTAAATTAAAAAAATATATATTTACCGAGGGGATTGTGGATATCTTGCTGTGTTATCAGAAAATTTGGCCAACATTCTTAAAAAATGGATTTCCGCCCTATTTTTAAGTCCAAAATGTCATATAAGTCAGGATTAAGAATGTAAATCAACAAAATACTTTGTAAAAATCTTCAAAATCTTGTTAGGAATGACTATGGAAAGTTTGGTGTATGTAGGTGATACAGACGTCCCCCTTTTCCCCACAAAGACGCATCACCCATATAGGCCTACCTGTTTATCATAGTTGAGTCACTCATTTGCATTCTGAATGTCCTCTTCTGCATCACCTACTGTACGTACACCAAACCTTCCGGTGTCATAGGCCTATCTACCTATATTTTGAAGACTTTTACTGAGGGATTTGTTTATTTATCTTTCCTGAATTACATGATACTTTGGTCTTAAAAAAATAGGACAGTTGTTGGCAGTTGGCAGGTTTTTCTGATAACAAAGTAAGATATCCATAATCTCTTCTATAGCCTATATATTTTCTAATTTAATGTCTTAACAAAATGAAAAGAATAATTTTGAACCTGACTTTTTCCAAAGTCCAGATTTTTTTGCTTTAAAATGTATGCAAATTTACGCATATTCAATTAGATTTGACCTAATTAGCATATCTAAACATAAATTTACAGAAAACTTGCAATATACTTTTTCCCTCCTGTTTGTGTAAGTAATCAACTGGTGAAGTTTTATGGTAATATCTGCAAGTTAAAATGTTTACCCTACTCACCTGTAGTTAGTATCTCGCCTTAAAATAAAACAAGTGCTTTGCATAAGGGGAAAATATTTCATCGGCTTGCTTGACACTCGAACCAAAATTGTTCTATAGACCCTCTTCTTTAATTTGGCAGTGAAAACAAAACTTTTGCATCAATTTGAAATGACGGGGTCCTTCTGTGCCCCACTAATAGTGCTTATTGGGCTGTAACACAGGCGTGGAGAGAGAGACACACTTTTGGGGAATGAGAGGGGCTCATTTTTGGTGTGGCAGAAGTCAGATACAGGAATGCCTTAGATCATCTCAGATTACTCGTGTGTGTGTGTGTGTGTGTGTGTGTGTCTTAAGGTTCAAGTATACTTCTGCGTACACCTATTGCATGTCTGTCTCCGAGTCTCCGCTTGCGTGTCCAGTCATATCATACTTCTACGTTGCTTGTCCCTCAGCCAGGAGAGAAAAATACTGCATGCGCAGCCAGGAGAGAAAAATACGGCATGCGCAGCGCCAAAGTCTGCCTATTCATTAACTAAAGCAGAACTCTGCTGGCTACTTCATGTACACAGTAGCCTATAGTAACCTGTGTGGGGTTGAGCTTTTGATATCTCTTGTCACAAGGAGCAGGTTATAGTGATCAGTGGGCACAAGTAAGTTGACTGAATGGAAGAAAATGAACTTTATTGCAGCCAGGAGTGTCCTGCTGTCTGCTAACTAGCTTGCTAGCTAACTAAAAAGCTAGAGATAGCATAGAGTTCTCCCTGGTGTTGTTGTGAGAAGAAACCGGGAGATTGACCAATCACAGCCCTTACCTGACCCAGTGCCCTCTCCGTTCTCGTACACGCATTGACCGATAGATAGGAAATTTTGGAGGTGCACGTCGAGCCACGGAGAGGGTCAACAACAGGCTCTACGTCGTCGTAGAGGGCTTTGCAGTGCGACGCACGTATGACCGTAAACTAAGCTTAAGACTCACATGCTGTAGTCAGAGTGTTCAGTGTTCATAAACTATTCCTGCCAGCAGAGGGTGCTGTTGAATTGGCCTAAGAGCTTCAGGTCCTCACACTGCTTTCAGCAATTCATTACACACACACACACACACACACACACATAGCTGCTGTATAAACACACTCTCAATACCTCCTTCATTTTCTTACAGCAGTGTGTGTGTGTGTGTGTGTGTGTGTGCGTGCAGGGCCGTTTCAAGGTACTTCGGGGGCCCCAAGCAAACAGGGCATGGAGGCCCTTCACCTCCCATAAACACCTACATAAGCCACATTGTTATAATCAACTTGTTCAAGCAACTTTAATCATTTGTGTTGAACTTACAGTTTTCTAACTCTGTCATACATGTATTTCATCGAAAAACACCACCAACTAAACAATTGCCCGGTTTACCTGTCCTGTTGCGACGGTCCTGTGTGTGTGTGTGTGTGTGTGCATATAGAACAATATATTTGCATCAAGAACACTCCCTTACTTAAGGAAGAAATCTTGGGCAGATGGAGCTCAGGGAGCTAGGCCAACTGCCAGGGGTCATGATGTGGAAGTGGGGGGTGACAGAGGAGATGGGCAGGGCGAGTGTGCTGTGGTGGGGTGTGAGAAGAAGGCGTGGTTATGGTGTTGGTGTGTTGTGGTGGGGGCAGTGTGCTGGCTGAATGTATGTCAGAGATTGTCTGGTGTGTGTGCACGTACGTGTGTACGTGTGTGTGTGTGTGTGTGGGGGGGGTTCATGAACTTTTGTTCAGTGAACACATTCAGGCACAACACTGTATGTCTATCAGCCTTGTACTTGGCACTTTACCGCAAATGTACAGATGCTGTATGTGCCACAATTTTTTCGGGAAAGGTTGTGTTTGACATTTAGGAATCAATAGGCTAGTAGGGGTGATGTCAGGTAAAATGGGCCTTCTAAAACTGATAGTTCCGGTCCTCGATTGTGATTGGTTGAAAACGCGTTCGATGCCATTGTAAATTTGGCATTTAGCACGGCTCCAACCGCATTTCGTTCTAAACTGCTGCGCCATAAGAAAGTGAATGGAGAAGCGCTTATGCGTTACTTGGCAACCATTCAGTAAGAGGAAGTATGTTTTTGGCGGAGGAATTGGTATCAAGGAATAACTTGCTATATTTCTCGTGGTTGTGTTTTCCATTAATGAAACCATTGCCTAAGTTCAAATCCAGTGAGAAGTGTTTTTTTTTAATGTTTGAAATAAAGAAAGAAAATACCATGTAACCTCTCTAAGCTTCGTCACAACCCACTAATCACTATACTATTTAATAGAATTGAATTTTATTGACATGCACCAAGGAAACACAAGTAAATCATGATGATATTGTAACGAATCTGCTAATGGCCATGCGGCTAATGCGTATTCATGACATCTGGGCAAGCTAGGAAACCAGTAGGTGGTGAAACCAGACGGCTTGTTACACCGGTATAAACGGCACTCGGCTGCGCCTCGTGCCTAACAACACCCGTGCTAAAACCAGCATTTACACTCGGGATTTATTGCTTACATTTACTGTAAGCTTTTATAGTCCAAGCCCTACTTGAGTTTAGAGCCTATGATTGCAAACTATTGCAATCTGTTGCCATAACTGTGCTTGTAATAGGTGATCTGATTGGTTTATGATTGCCAAGGTAGGCAGGGCAATACTTCAAATCTAGACTGTAGCAGCAAACCCATAGCAAGTAACCTGGCATACCAAATGTAACTAAAACATTACAAGGATGATGAAACTACAAAAAAACAAACATGCACTTCAAAAAAATATGCTTATAATAGTTTAAAAATAATAATAATATCTGTCTTGACTGCATTCATCAGAAATAATACTGATAGTTTGGTGTTTGACCATATCTCGTATAAGAGCATGAGGCCGTCACTATTAATCATACAAAACACATGGAAAAGGCATAGATGATAAAGTGCTTTTGTCCCTAATGATTTACCTTACCAAAAAGAGGACCAATTTAGCTGATATCACCCCAATGTTGATTTGACATCCCTGTATTGTGCATGTAAAGTATCTATGTGTATAATATTTGTACTTTGTACTGTATGACCAGCTAGACTACAGCATGTTCCAGAGAATGTTTGAGAGGTAAATAAGCTTGGCTTGTCACTGAGTTCTGATTTTTTGGCCTTCATTGATCGTTGATCATTGGTCGGTTGTTGAGAAACATACTATAAAAGCCAGCTATGAAACGTTTAGGGAACACAAGGTTTTGTTAGTTGGTCCAAAGCTGTTCATGATGCACCTGATTGGTCTGCTTTTCCTCCTGGTCCTGCTTGGGGTATCGGAGGCACATTTTCCTCGACCTTGTGCAGATGCAGCTTTGGCAGGGTCAAAACGCTGCTGTCCCGACTACAAAGGCTCCCCATGTGGATCTGCCCTTAATAGAGGTGAATGCGTTTTTTTCAATGCTCCTTCAACTGCAATCTGGCCACCTCCCTCTTTATTTTCTTCTTTTTGTGAATGCAAGGGAAACTTCGCTACTTATGATTGCAGTCGATGCAAGCCAGGGTACAAGGGTGAGGACTGCACCGAGCGCCAGCATTATGTTAGGAAAGAGATCACAGCATTGACAGTAGAGGAGAAAATGAAACTCAACGAAGCATTGCAAAAGGCAAAACACACAAACAGCGAGAGATACGTCATTTTGACCAGAGAATTTAATGATACAGAGTTGCTATTCGAAGATGCATCCGTGTATGATCTGTTTGTTTGGATGCACTATTACGCCGGGAAGGCGGCAGCTGAGGGGGGCACAAACGCAGCTCACAAAGGGCCTGCCTTCCCCTTTTGGCAGCGCTATACCTGCTCTTCATGGAGCGGGAGATCAGAGACCTGACGGGAGACGACACCTTCTTCATCCCCTACTGGGATTGGTCCAGGGCCAGTGACTGTAACATTTGCACCAATGACCTTATGGGAGAGAGCAACGAGGATGGAACCATCAGCAGCGATTCTGTTTTCTCTAAATGGGAGGTAGGCTTAATATTTTTCATTCATTGAAAACATGATCAAACAATGTGTGCATTTGTTATACTGTCCTTATACCTCGCATATGTAGCATGGAAATTTGTTGGTAGCAGCCTACAAATTGGGGGTTTGAATCTGGCTGCCACTGGTCTGCCCTAGAGTATGGAACTTTTTGACTTTTTATCGCATAATTTTGAATTTGTAATATCTTCGGTTTTGAATGTAGTATTGTCCTTTGAATGTAAAGTGCTCGTACGCATTTGCGTTCTTTTTTTGTGTGTAAAATTGCATTTCAGTTTGCATGAATACAGAATTGAAAAATCATCATCATAATTTTTATGTGTCCTCATCCTCATCCTCAGACAGTCTGCACCTATGATGATCCATACAGCATAGCCCTAGGAATCTGTGCTAAAATATGTGCTAAACGCAGAGATAACGATAAAGCCAAGCATATTCAACGCTACCCCGGATTCGCAAATGATTGCACTGGGCTACCCACGGCGGCTGAAGTGGAAGCGGCTCTCAGCCCGGAAGATTATGACACATATCCCTACGATCGCCATGCCAACAACAGCTTCCGAAACAGACTAGAAGG
>JAODXP020003154.1:0-31910 GCA_027497455.2 Sardinella longiceps
TGTATGAATGAGAATCTTTGGTACCATTTAGATCAAATACAAAAATGACAGGCAAAGCTAACTGATAAGGGCAAGGAAACATAATTTCAGTTTAACTTTTCTGTGCCCCTTTCAGGTAGTGTTACTTGTCAATTTGCAAATTCTGTCTGATGTAGTAATTCTTATACCTACTGGCAGCACTCAACAAACTCAAAGGGCACTGTCATTATTGACACAGATTTGCTATAAATACAACAACCCGTTTTTCAGTGCCTTGAGTGTTCATTTTGTCTGTTTCACTTACCTGAAGAAAAAATAAGGATCAAGACAGTTGATTTTTTAAACAAGACCTCTTTTTAAACAAGTTAACATGAGTCTCTCACCTTCAAATACACATCTCTGACTCTGAAGCACCGTGCCGCTCTGATTTTGCATTTTCACCTGCATCGTTACCCTTCTGTGTCTGTTCCCTTCAGAATAGGCTGTTTCTCATATTATTTCAGTCTCATTAATATGCATGAGGACCTGCAATGTTGTCATTTTAGTTAGCCAATGAGAACATAGCAATATTTATTTTACAGATCAATCCCATCTCTCCTTTGTGAGAATTTGGCTAATCGGACTATCAAGATCACAGACTAAGAAGATTAGCTGTCTTTGATAGATAGCTAAGTATAGAGGTGAATGTAACTGTTAAAAAATATAATCACTTGTGAGTAAGGTCGTCACATTCTATTGCACAGAGAAGATAAAAGACAGAGCTGCATGATATTCCTCTTCATTGCCATTGTAAATATTGTTTTTGCAGTGAGGTGTATTCACTTTTGTAACCAGTTAAGATATTAATGTCTGTATGTTGAGTTATTTTCAGACTTCTTTAAAATGTCTTCAAGTTTCATTTCTGTAGTATTGTCCCATGTAAAGATCTAACAGAAGATTTACCAAAATTGTGAGACATACTGAGACATACTGTATCAGCACAGCATTATAGCAAATAATTCTCAGCAGGAACTGTGTTTTGCTACCATACTTGACAACTAACATTTTAAACCACTCGGTGAGTTGCACGTTTTAAAACCGTGTAGCAAAGGCTTTTTTTCTCCACTGAAAGCATGTGAGAGGGGGTAACATAGTTAGAGTGGCAGGAGTACTGAGCTTAATTTAATATTATCTTTGCTAATCTTTGTCCAAGCAACATCAAACTTGACACTGCACTCACTCGTGTCATTAGCAAGATGCATACCACATTTGAGGTCATTTGGACGAACGGTTGCAGAGTTATGCATGGAACACACAGACAGACAGATACACACACTCACAAACAGACACACAGACAGATGTTCCTTGCATAGATGTTTAAGTTTATTTTAAAGGCAGGATTGAGAATTCACATAGCTAGCCATTTCAAAACAGACAAGGGAGATTTTATACACTTTCTGTGTTTGTTACTTATTTTCTGTCCATTGTTGCTGTTTATTTTTGTTTTGTCAACCATTTAACCCTCCTCAGTACACATCTGCACTGACTTATGATGGTGTGATGGTGGTGGCTGAAGCCTTCCGGAACCTTCGCAGGCAAAAGGTGGACATCTCTCGAAGAGGAAATGCTGGAGATTGTTTGGCGAATCCTGCTGCGCCATGGAGCCAGGGCAGAGACATGGAACGCACTCTAAAACAGGTTTGTCAGTCCATTAACAAATAAAGAAAAATAAGTGATATTTACGTACGGCACATTCCATGTCAATTCACACGATTCCCCAGAAACTCCCCATTGACACCTCTTCAATTTCCATAATTTTTTTCATACATAAACCTTTTGATGTCAAATGAAAGAATCCTAAGTTTGAGCGTCCTACCTTCGTTTTTGGTGGGTGCCATGCCCACTTTTCAGGTCTGTGAATTGCTTACAAAATTTGCAAGCATATTTGGACACCCATAACTTTGGTTTTTTAGACAGATACAAGCCTTAAAATTGGTGTGTACCCTCATCCGGGTGCTGTCTATCAGATTCTGCATTCTTTGATTATTTTTGGATATTAAGCCTTTAAAACCGAATTTGTTCACAGAGTGATAAAGATTTTTGACATTTTTGGGGCCCAGATCTCGAGAAAGAATATTTATTATTGGAGTTGCAACAAAGTGACTATCATATTTTGGAACTGTGCAATGTATTTAAAGAGTTTCAGGGCACTCAGACCTTAGATGAGGGAATAGGAAGGTCACAAAAATGTTTTTGGGACAAAATGACCCTTAGATACCCCTTACATCAGGACCCCAATTGACCATGTGGGCACTTGATGACTGGAATGAGCTTTTAACTTTACGCAAGTCCAGAATGTAGGGGAATTAATCACGTTTAATGGTTGTAAAAACACACCTATATAATCAATATGACTAATGGGTGTATTAAGATATTATGTTTATGTCAGAAAATGAAAGAGATAAACCCTTTCATGTCTTTGCTACATGAAAGAGATAAACCCTTTCATGTCTTTGCTACAGTATGCTGATACCACAAGGGGTGTTTTCATAACAATCAACACAAACCAGCATCTGAGCCAACTTCTTCCTCTGCTTTTCTCAAGTTGGATTATTTTAATAATAGGCACTACGACCTTTGAATGTTCAGAGCAGTTATTTAGTATGATGCCTTGAAATAGAGTTCTCAACGGGTCGGGTCTGCCCGACAAACCCGACGGGACCCACAGGTTCGGGCCGGGTATGGGCCGAAAATGTAAGCAGATGACTCGGGTCGGGTCGGTCCTCGGGCTTAATCTTTTCCGCCCAGTGAAAAAAAAAAAAACATTTATTTATCATCGCTGCTGTTTACCCCGAATCGTGATGAATTTCCCAATCAATAAAGTAGCCTAGGCCTATCTATCCATCTATCTATCTACCGTAACGAAAGTCTGGCTGCTGCATGCAACGAAAGTCTGGCTGCTGCATGCAAGGTGCATGCAGGAGCAGGGACAGACGTGACGCGAGCACAATGGCAGGTGAGGGGAACAAGAGGTAGCCTATGCGTCTGCATGAAATCCCTTTCACAGATTTCCTTTCCTTGATGAGATGCCATCTTTGTTCACGATTGAATCAGGCATAGCCTATCACTTGAACTAGAACAGGCTAGACTTAACGGTTGACGGCGACTTTAGCTGTGAAATAATTCTTGCGACATTATGTATTGTTCCACAAGTGTCGATATAGGCCTACAATACATTGCATTGCCTAATGTGCAAGGAGATCGCTAAAATGTTTACAGTTAATGCACTGAAAGTTATTCATAAGCTTACTGAAAACTTCATACTCTTCCTGAAAATAATTATTTTAATTACAGTCTGAGGAAGAGATCATGCTGCAAGTCTCTCATTCTTGTTCTTCACCTGCCATTGTGTTCGCGTGTGCGCAAGTTATGGACAAGTTATCGACTGGATGGTTCAGTTGTAAGGGAGAATGGTGTGCAATCAACACCATATCACTGGCTAAAACAGACGATTTTAGAAAATTAAATACCACCCGAAACTAAAAAAACAGACCAAGCCTCTATTCGAGGATTCCAAAAATATTCTCACAAACCACAAACCTAACTGGCTTCTGAATAACAAGTTAGGCCTATTATTAATAGCCTAATTATTGTCCAACGAATGTGGTGGTTTCAGATCAGTCACCCTTTCGATGACAATGCGAAGCTTAGGCTATTTTATTAATCACTATTTTAATTCTCACAAACCGTGCGAATCTAACGCAATGCGGATGATTATTTCCATAATTTTATGAATTTATAAATCACCATTTATTAAATAAAAAAAATGTTTCCACACTTAAGTTGGTTATTAAATAATTTACCATAGATATGTAGGCTACTCAGACAGACCAGTAGAGCTGATTTATGTCTTGTAATAACGAATGTTCAATAATAATAAAAAGTGGAGATGCAAAGATTTCAGCTGCTGTAGCCTGGTCTAAACGACTGCTCCCCGTGGCCTAAACGACTGCTCCCTGTGACCTAAACGACGGCAGGGGGCTTAAACAATTCTTGCCTAAATGCAAAAGGCCTAATCGACCTGTATATTATTGCATCGGGCCGCGGGCCGGGTTCGGGTAGATAATTCATATTGATGTGTCGGGTTACATCGGGCTCGGGCTTTGAAAGCCACGCGCTGGCTCGGGTCGGGTTCTAATTTTCAGGCCTGTTGAGAACTCTACCTTGAAATACGACCCAACATGGAGGATTCTGATGGTGTTTGTATTTTCTGTAAGTTTGAAACATGTTGAAAATTGTTGCATACCGTGGGTTAGTTTTGTAAATTACAATTCTGTTTAAGTGTTAATGTTTTCCTTGAAATCTTCCTCGTTTTCATCTCCACGTCCTGGAAATACAAATGAAATTAAAAAGACAAATTAAAATAAGGGATACATGCCGATTTTAAGGCTTGTATCTGTCTAAAGAACAAAGATATGGGTGTCCAAATATGCTTGCAAATTTGTGTGCAGTTCACAGACCTGAAAAGTGGGTGTGGCACCCAAACTTTGAAGGGTCATAATTATCTCCAAAACTGCTAATGGTAGGACGTTGAAACTTTGGATTCTTTCATTTGGCATCAATAGGTACAGTACATGTACAGAAAAAATTAGGCAAATTGAAAATATGTCACTGGGGAGGGTGTGTGAATTGACACAGAATGACCCGTATACTGTATATTAAAGGATTGCTCCGGAGTGATTTCAAGCTTAGCCCTGTTGAACGAGCCTGCTAATTGCAGTAGTTAGCGAGTAGAACAAAATAATTTGGAACAGCATAGACCAAACGCAATGGCGAACAAGTAGCCTAATTTATATTGAGTCACCAGTACCTCAGATCTTACTTTCAGCAGAGACGGTTGGAAACCGAGACCTTTCATAAGGAGCTCCTTCCTGTATCCATATGATGTTGGGTTCGAAGCTGACATGCCCCTTTAGGAGACCGGTAGTAAACAGACCTTTGTTAAAGTTATACTTTCGGTTTGCGCTAGGTTTATGCTCGCCACAGAGCTCCTCCTATTGCTAACCAGTTAACAAATTCTTGTTCAATACAATGCAATGCAATACAATACAATGGCACAATTTCAACCAATTTAGCATATATGCGTTTGGGGAAAAGACCCAAGGACCGGCCGTTATGCGCCCTCGTTTCCTCGGTTTGAGTTCGCATTTTCACCGCTAGAGCTCTCCCTGCAGCTCCCAAAGACTGTGCCGTGGCCCGCACACCAGTCTTGCATATGCAATTTCTACGCCGAGATGAGCTAGAGCGAGGCGAAACAGTCATCAATCGACCTAAAAACTGTTGTAGAATCACCACAATGACTCTTAAGCTGCTAAATAAATTAACTAAAAATGTTGCATAGTTCCCTTTTAAACCCAATGTGGAGTTCATGGGATTTCGCTAGATTTCTTCAATAAACTAAATTCCCTTATTTGAGGAGGGGCTTTGGACATTTTTATACCCCTAGTCACAATGAGCAGGTAATTGTTATCAGAACTAGCCTATAGATAAAAAATGTTAGTTAACTTAATGGAAGAAAACTAACTTTATTTCATCCAATGCATCTAGAAAAGTGTCCTGCTGTCTGACTGCAAGCTAGCCAAAAAGCTAGCGATAGCCACAATAAAGTTCTTAAATTTATAAATCACACTCTCAATAAAACGTCACCTTCCTAGACAACATTACTGGTGTCAGGTAAATGAAAATGTCCATGTCAAGTTCATTTGTAGCAATATAGAAATTTAACCGAGGTTCCCAGGTGTTAGTGAGCTAGCCATATTTTAGCCATATTCTCATAGTAACCCAGACAAAAACGGTTGGCATGTTAACGTTAGCTAGCTTGCTAGCTCGGTTAATACATAAAATTAATTATTTACTCTGTGCCTGAAAATGTACCTCATGGGTATCACAAACAAGCAAGGAGAATAAAACAACACTGGAAATTATATTTTAATTATTTAACTGCTTATTAAGAGTAAAAGTTTATGTTATGACGTTTATGACGCACCTATTTAGGAGAACGGAACTGTATCCCGATTTTTAATGTTGGGGAAGCCTAGAACGCTTCATCTCCCCATAATTCAGTATCTCTGCTTTCGGTTTCGAATAATCAGAGTTTCCATTGATTCAGTGTAAAGTGCTTGTTTGCTTGCCATTTGGTCTATGCTGTTCCAAATTATTTTGTTCCACTCACTAACTACTGCATTTAGCAGGTTCATTCAACAGGGCTATGCTTGAAATCACCCCATAGCTAACCTTTAAGGACCATATGCAAACTCAGAAATGCAAATGTTATGCTGTTGCATTCTAGGTCAGGCTCCAGGGATTAACAGGAAATGTACAATTTGACATCTATGGCCGCAGAGTTAATTATTCAATGGATGTCTTTGAACTGAAGAACAATGGACCAAGAAGGGTAAGAAGCAACACTTATAAACAAATATAATGCTGATGTAGGGTGACCAGACGTCTCCGATACTCCTGATTTTTATGACCTGTCCCCGCCTGCAACTGTCTCTGAAAATGTGCTAACCCCTCCCAATCAGGCACGGCGCCAGGATTTTAGTTTTGGATGGGCCCATGGAGGTATTAATAAACCTGGAGAAACATACTAAGTCCCGCCTCCCATTCATTCCAATGTGGAATGTTAGGCTAGTGAATTCATCCAAAATTGAACTAAATTTTCATTTGTCAAGATGGTGTTTCATGGAGCTCACTTCTGACTCCATTTCATTAGGCCAATAAAAACCCATGTTGCTAACAGAGATGAGGGCGACACCAGGTGGCACACACCTGATGTGCACAGGGAGCTTGTTAGCATGAGCTGAACGTGCAGTATTAACCAATCAGCATATGTCAAATGGAGTCGGATATGATGTAATTTCTGGAAAATGGCGACGAGGAAGTGCAATGCTAATTGGCGAAGCTAATCAGCCAAATCCTGACCCCCTGGATGGGCCAGACCAATCATGGGTGGACTTCGCAGTTTTTCCTCTGTGGTTAAATAATGTGGTTTTACGCGTATTAACACGCTTTTTAACGCCAGTTGACCATCGCAATTATGCACTGCAAGATTGACCTTACCTGAGCTGTTTGTCATACGCAATTTAAGTTCCATGGCGATAATGCAGACACTATTCCTTATGAGTAATGGTTAATCATGTTTGTAAGGACTCATCATATGTCAATCTTTGTTGTGCACGAGAACTATTTGAGGGTTTATCCCTGGTGATATTTAGGAAATACTCGCAATACAGATGAGAGAAACCCAAACGCACTTGTCTAAATTTACCATTTACAGCGCCCTCCATAATTATTTGCACCCCTAGTAAATTTGGCTTATAACACACATAAAGGCTGTTTGAAAAATCGTCTATTAGTAATTTTCCTGAATCAGATAATGAAAACATTGAGGAAAAAATACAACTTTGAAGGGGATTACATTTATTTTGATAAAAAGCAATGCATTATAAAGAAATAAATATTTTGTACCAAAAAGGCACGTGCCACAATTATTGACACCCCTACATTTCATACATTGAAAAGCTCCTGTTAGCCAATACTACATGTTTTGTTTATCTCCATTGACATCCCACAAAGCTGGAGAACAGCACAAACTGATGAGACCCTTCCTCTTCCCAGAATCTATCCAGATACACCTCTATGGCTCAACTCATTGGTTTGTAGTACTGCTGAGATCAGGGGACTAAGACAACCATAGTCAAGGCATTATTTTGTGATCAGTAAACTATGTTTTTGTTTATATGAACTCATGTTTTGGTTTAATGACCCGTTGGATGAACCAAACATGGCCTACTTTTTTACTTGACAGTGGCAGGCAGTAAATTGACCAAGAATTTCATGGAGTTCATGATGGCATCCACCCAAATGATTTTCCTAGAACCTCTGGAATTAACACAACCCAAACCATCACAGACCCTTCGCCATAACTGCCAGAATGAAGGGGGTTACTTTCAGTATCGTAATTCTTCTAGACGCCCAATTTACCATGAGTCAAAAAACTATCATCCAATCTGAACATAAGTCTCAATAGAATATAGTAAGACCAGTCTTTTAAATATCTGATTAAATGACAAAAAAAGCTTTTTACTGAATAGATCTACTAACAAAGGGGTCACTCTCTTTAAAGACTTCTGAAGATGCTTCTTTTTTAGCACTGTCTGCAACCCATTAGCAGGATGGATATCTGCTCCTTTTATGCAAGGAGGAACAGGTTGGATACTGCCCATGTCCTACAGAATGACCTCCAGCAGACCACTGATGTGAATGCCTCTGCCCAGAAAATCGGAAACAGACTTAATGATGTATGGATGTGCCATCCTGGAGGAGTTGGACAATTTGTGCAACTTCTTGTGGGTTAAGGATGCTGCAAATAATGATAATGACTAGCCTAAAAATAGCCTACCCAAAAAAGATCAACAGAAAAATGGCCTGTATAGGTAAAGCTATACTTGTTTTGGGGTCCTCTCATTGTTGCCTCTCTAATACACATCATTAATTCCATCAAAACCAATACTAAGGTTATAAAGTTGTGACTGATTAACAACGCCTGCTGCTACAGGGAAGTTCATTTTACTTCAATAAAAAGTGTTCCTTAAAATTTTCTGAGCAGTACATTTCAGATTCCCAGATTGCATATGCTTATTCTGCAACTGTTCTCCCACTGTAAGGGATTTATTCAGAGAGTATACTAGGAGGTTATACATGCCCTCTTCTGGTTCTTAAGAAGTCTTTAGTAACATGAAATCAAGGCCCTCAAGGTCCTTATTAAACTTGCTCCTCTCTGGGATTCTGGTTTATTAGAATCTCCCCTGCCAGCTTTCAGAATGGCTTGATATGGGCACTCTCAATCCTGTCCTTAAAACAATCTTACATACATACGTACACTGAGTTTGATAATCTGCTATATACTGTCAATACATTTTAACTTGAATTTCATGTAAATGGATTTCTTCTGTTTGTAACTACATGTTTTGACTGCAGATTGGTTATTGGAATGATGCTGACAAATTGGTTCTAATCCAGGATCCAAGTCTTCTTTCAAATGACACCTCTGGTATGAATAGAACCGTCATCGTGACAACTATTATGGTAAGACATTTCAGATGACAGAACTTGTGTGTTTGACATGATGGCTCATCTTAAATTTCCTCATTTGCCACAAACAGTGAAATTTCTACTGATTCAGAATGGCTCATAAATTTAAACATTACATTTCTGTGACTGAAAATATGGAAGCAAATAAATGCTTCCACTATCAATTACTCCTGCCCAGTTTTCCCTAGACCAGTTTTTTAAGTGCTTTGCTCAGATTCAAGAGCACAAGAGTGGCAGCTGAGATTCATACACATTTTCCAGGCATTCCCCCAACAAGGCAGGTTCCTTAACCACTCACTACACTACCCACCAATTAATTGTAGTATTATTTTTGGCCACATAGTGTCAGCACGAGGATGTTGGGAACTACAGACGTAAATTAGCCCAAGGCTACTGTAACTCTGGTACAGGGCATCAAAGGCAAACATTTTCTTATGTTAATAACTTTAAATGGACCCCTACAAATGAAATAAATATATAAAAATAATAAGCATGTTTCTAGCATTTTCTGATACTGTCAGATAACACCTTTGTAGGCTAGTTCTATTTTATTTGCCATGCTTTTTTGGGAGTAATATTTAATTTTTTATGATTAGTTGAATAGTGGTTTCTCAGATCACATTTTTACACCTGTTCATTTTAGGAAGGTCCATATGTAATGCTGAAGAAGAATTGGGAGTTGTATGAAGGTAATGACCGGTATGAGGGGTACTGTGTGGACTTGGCCTCTGAAATTGCCAAACATATTGGCATAAAGTACCTGATATCCATCGTGCCTGATGGGAAGTATGGCGCCAGAGATCCAGAGACGAAGATCTGGAATGGAATGGTTGGAGAGCTGGTGTATGGGGTGAGATACAACAGTAGCCATAATCCTTCAAGAAGTGGGTCATTCTGTGTCAGTTCAGATAAGTTCTCTATATAGGTCTCGAAAGTGGAGGCAAAATATTTCTCTACAAATTCTGTTCAGTTATTGGAAGCCAAGGTAGAAAGGTGATTGATCAGTAATAAAATTTGAAATAAATTAATTAATATAAAAAATCCCTCAAATAAGCTGCTCCCGAATAGTAACCTCAGAGCTGCTTTTATTTTGCAAAATGCATGTATTAACCGTGGGTTATAATTGAGAAATTATAATCAGTCACTTCCGTTCATATGTATTCCACATGTTATTGTTTGTGACGCGTTGCAAATGACAAAAGTTACACAGTGAAATCCTATCCATGTGGTTAAACTGTTCAGATTGTGCAAATCAGATATGAATCACAGTTGAAACAAGTCCGTATGTGGGTTGAATCAATTTTGGAATTCATGTGGTTTTCTGCTGTTCAGACTAGACCACCCAGAATCAATTCTAGATACATTCTGGATATGCAAAAAAATCGGATTTGGGATAGGCTATCAACTTGAGTTGTTCCATTTCATCCTTGACACTAGCTATAGGTACTGATATGTAAGTCTTTTTAAAGGCTTATTACAAAACTTTTTGGGGACTGTTTTATTACTCTATTTTAGAGATAGCTTTAATTTACTAATGTGAATAATGCAAACTTAGTTTTTTCTGTCTTATTCCTCAGAGAGCAGAAATTGCTGTTGCTCCATTGACAATTACCCTGGTTAGGGAAGAAGTAATAGACTTCTCCAAGCCCTTCATGAGCTTAGGCATCTCCATCATGATCAAGAAGCCCCAGAAATCCAAACCGGGTGTGTTCTCCTTCCTTGATCCTCTGGCTTACGAGATCTGGATGTGCATCGTGTTTGCCTACATTGGCGTCAGTGTGGTGCTCTTTCTCGTCAGCCGCTTCAGCCCTTATGAGTGGCACACTGAGGAACCAGAGGAAGGCACAGATGGTCTGCCAAGTGACCAACCCCCCAATGAATTTGGGATCTTCAACAGTCTGTGGTTCTCTCTGGGTGCTTTCATGCAGCAAGGCTGTGACATCTCTCCCAGGTACAGTATATTTTTGAAGAACATAACTTCAAGCATGGCATGATGGGATACCTTTAGATCTGAAGATGTTCCAGACAATATAATGTAGTCAGTGGTTATGTAAATAAGAATTAGAGTTAGGGATAATGTTTGTTGGTAACCAAATACAATAACACATCCAAAAATGTATGTATAATGACCGTTAGTCGGTTATATTTGCTTTGATTTATAGTTGCTATTGATTTAAGTGAAATTGAAATTATTTGTTTATTGTGCAACAAAAATGCAAGCAAGATGAAAAAAGAAAGATGTAAGTTTTTGTGCAATGATTAATTCACAGTTGGCCCACTGAGCTCTACTGGAGGGGCATGTATTACGTTTTTATTTACAAAAGATTTTTAGATTTAGCTTGAATTCTCCAAAAAAATACAAATTACTGGCCTGTCATTTTGAATGTTTTTTTTCCTGTTGTTTAAGGAGAACTCCTGTGGTTTTTCAACTTATATTCACTAAGAAGGCTTTGCACCTTCTAGGTACAAAAATGACAAAATTAGAAATGTTTAGAAATGTGACCCTTCACTGTGAAACCAGCCACAACGGGTCTATCTAAAATTATTATGCCGGAATGACAGTATAGTCCCATGTCACATTGGTTTAGAAAATAGCAAATTGTTTTTTTTTTATTGTTCTCAGCACACTTTCGTACAATTAATCGTTAATTAGTTAATGCTAACCCAATTTAACCAATTTAATGTTGTTTTTGGCCTGGCAAACTGTGTAATGAAAAATGACTTTGAAAGTAAACTGCTGTTATAGGTAAAATTTGTATTTGAGTACAAATTAAAAGAGCTGTTTAAGCTGGTGATAAAGATGCATTTGCCTAATAGCAATAATTTTAAAGTTGGTCAAGGCTGGCATGCACAGGACATTAAGAGCCATGTGCGTGGCATGTGTAGCCTCCATGTACAGGGAAATACAGAGATGAGGAGTTAGCACAGTGACTAAAATTCCTAATATTAAACAATTACCTAGAATCGCTTTCCCAACTATTATTTCTTTTTATGTTTTTTTTTTAATTTAACTAAATAAAGACATGTATCAATGCAAAAATATTGTCCTATGAAAGGGTAATTATCTATAGTAATTAAGTGTCATCATTCCTATACAGTCAGTCTCTAAAACCTTGTTCAACCAGCACATTTTTTTGTGCCCAGTATATCTCAGTCACAAATGCTATTATGTTATTAATTATGTAAATAAATGGCCAGAGTAGTGCCCCTGTTGAAACTGCACAAACTCCTCAACAAACTATTGTCCTTCAGTTGACAAAATAGATTTATAATAACTGATTAATAAAACTGATAAAGCTGAATTTAGGCTAAATGAAAATGCATACAGTGTGTATGTCTGTGTATGCAAAATGTATGCCTGTGTGTGTGCGTCTGCATGAGGCCTATGCTCTCTGTAGGCCCTACCCCACCATGGGCGCTCATCGGCAAAATATAGCCGTCCCAAATAATTGAAATTCACCATCCCTTCTTTTTATTTTACAACTTGGCTACTGATTACATGGATATATTGATGCACAGAGAAGACATACTGTACATGCAAGTATACCTGATCCAGTTACACCAGTTCTGTCAAGAGGAATGAGCCAAAAGTCTGTGAAAGGATACCCCAAACTTTCAGCCCAATTTAAGCAGTTTCAAGGCCACTCAGTTAAAACTAAGGAAGTGTATATAAACTTTTTTACTGGTGTTAAAAAAAATCACACATTTGAAAAAAATAGCTTGCCTTTTTATTCTGACATTTAACAAATATAAAAAATGTAAAAAATGCGATAATAGTGAATGAACGGAAACAGTCAAAGCTTTCTGTTTCAATGTTAGTTTTAGCCTAGTAAACCAGCACCAAAATGTTTTGTCTGTGAGTGGGTCTAGCCTCGCATCATTCTCCAATTCTGCCAGAATGCCAGGAATCTGGCAAAACCAATCATAATGCAGTGATGTGTTTTGAATCAGGAGTGACGACAGAGCGTTGGCCTATAGGCACAGACATGGTTTGAAAGACAACAACGCAGAGATGTGTTTTGAGTCAAAGCGGGCAGGGTTTTGAGGGAGTGACGACAGAGCGTTGGCCTATAGGCACAGACATGGTTTGAAAGACAACAGGTTGTGCTCATCAACAATCTCCCGTTGTATCCATTCATCGGGGCCAGACTAAATTAGGCATCCAATCTCACATTTAGGCTGGTTTATCAGGCTATGTTAGTTTGGGTGTAAAAAAAGTTTTTTTTCTCTCTGAGGTGTATGTAAACATACGGTTTCGACTGTATGTTGCAGGGTGAAGAATGTAGGTTGAAAAGTGACAGAGTTCTCCATTAAAGTACCCTGTTGGGTACTGAACTACATGCTAGCTATAAAACTGTAAACAATTGCCACAGTGTACAAAAATTCGAGATTCGAGCATGCAATGGCCACAACAGACCATGGCCATGAAATACTTTTGTTTGTGCTTTTATCTCAGGTCAGTGGGTTTAGTAACCAGTAGTGAAATTCCTTTTGTTACCCCAACACTGATCATGACCACAAGGTCATATTGCACATCACTCATGTCCTGAACCTTTAATATTTCTGTCATCATTCATGTAGTTGCCCCGTAATGATGTTCATTGAACATTCAGTAAGCAAATTTTTGAACTACAGATGTTTAAAAAACAAAACATTTATCTTGTTTTCTTCCCTAGTGCATGACTCCTGTTACTGCCATTATTATTCTGCATGTTAGGATAATGATCACACAACTCTTCAGACTCTGAGGGAATCAAATTACACAATTTGCTCAATTTTTCAAGAATTCCAATTTCAGGAGAACTATTTTATGCTCAAGCCATTTGTTTGAGAATAATTTATTAGATTTGTACAACATGCAATATTGAAAAGTAGGGGCTCTAACATTTGTATAAACAAAGCAATAGTGTTTAATTACTTATGCTATTAATCATGGATTAGTCTATGCATGTAGTATTGCAGATTTGCTTTGCTGGCAGTTCACCTTCACCTTTGTCATTCACTTTCTATAGACATTTGGTGATGCTGTGTTTGCTATTTGTGAATTGTTTTTGCTTTTATCTTTTATGCACTACTAAATTTGCATTTGAGCTAAGAGTTTTTTGCAATCATTGCAAAGTCTGAGAAACAGGGCTGTCACGGTTTAGGATATTAGTAACATGAGACTTGGAATACCTAGAGCATAGTCAGTCCCCCCAGGATTTCGCGGGCCTCTTTTGAGATAGTTGCAATCAAAAATGGCTGATTTTGCGGCAGGATTGCTGAAAAGTTGCGGTGGAAGTTGCAATGATTTTCAGCATTTTTTTTTGCAAGAAAATTGCGGGTGCCGGGGAAGATTTTTTAAAACAGCACTATTTTGATGTGTTTGATGGTACAGGGTTGATAGCTATTCAGTGCACAATGCCACATTGCAATCAGAGGTTTTATTTTATTTTGAGGTTGTTTACCACCTAGAACTGTAAAAAGCACATTATGGATGGCTAGTGGCAATTATGGTTTGGTTATCAACCAAATATTTGTAGATAAACACAAACAAAATATTAAAAAGATATCTGAAACTGTGATGAAAGTGCTGCTTTAAATCAAAGGAGGGGTTGGTTGTTGCATATCATCTTCACTTGCACTTCAGTTGCACTTCCTCATATTCATCGGTATAACATCAACCATATTGGGCTTGATTGATTACACTGAGTAGACTATGTATTTAAGCATTACAGTAAAAATCTGATTTAGTACATACATATTGTAGGAATACTTTATAAAATAATACTAAATAATTGAAAAACACCGCGTTCTGAAAACAGGTTCATTTATCAGCATCTCCAATTTTCACTTGAGAGTATCATGTTTCACCCTAGCTTGTCTCTTGCTCAATCTGAGTGACAAGGGGTTTCCGCTCAAAGTTTAAAGGAAAAATCCAGTGTGATTCTGTCTTAAAATATGTTTAATCATGATTGGAGCACTGACTTGTCGGACATAATTCTCTTGCACCCGACCTGGGAGTTAACGGCTAATGGTTAATGGCTAGTTAACCGATTAGCTACAAACAGGCAACTGGATAGTGAAACAGCACCTGGATAGTCTGTATTGCATACTGTACACCTCCATATTTTCTACCAATGACGAGGCTCAAAGTTTCTCCAAACTTTATTCCGTAGATTCCCGTGGGTGTTTACATTGAAAATGAGTAAACACCCATAGACTCCAGTTGAGATGAAAGATGGCGGCGAAATGCCGGCAGGCCAGTTCTGATAAATGTTAGATATTATCTGTGGAGCCAGATAAAATTACCAGGCCGGACTTTGACAAGTTTGACAGGTGTGGCCTAAGACAATAAAGGCTGATGATGCATATCTCCTAATTCAATGGGGATTATCGGATTTGTATTGGGAATCGACCCATATGCAAAACCTATGTATCGGAACCTGTGTCAACTGAAGTAGTTGGATCGGTGCATCCCTAGCTTAAACATGTCAAGTCAAGTCATGTATTTTTGGTAGCGCATTTTAACACAACACAGTTGATCCAAAGTGCTTTACAGTGGAAGGGGGGACCTCAATAACCACCACAATGTGTAGCACCCACCTGCGACAAGTGTTGTGGGATCTTTTATGACCGCTGTAAGTCAAGACCTCGGTTTAAAGTCTCATCCTAAAGACATCCTCTCCTACCGCACAGTGTTCCCATCACTGCATTTGGGCATTGGGATTGATTTTAAGCCAGAGGGGAAAGAGCCTTGGGTACCATTGATCTGTCTTCTGTAGGCCTACATAAACATAAACACACTGTATAATGACTGCCTTTTTTGCCAATTGATGAAGTAAGCTTCTCAGGAAGAGAATTGATGAGAAATTTGATGTGTAGGCAGAATCGACAATGGCTTTGACATTGATAACATCTTATTAAAAACCCAGACCTAGTCTACACATGAACTCGAGCATAGAGAAGATCATTGGTGTATAGAGTTAGGGCAGGGGTGGGATAAAGCATCTTCTACCCTGGATTATAAATGCTTGCTTCAGTGCTTGACCCACTACCTTCTTTGGTTGTATTTAGGTATAAGGAAAAAGGAAAGCAGGTAGAGACTTGACTTTATAACACCTCTTGAACTATGTCTTGCAGTGAAATAAATTCAAACATTGATGTCTGTACCTTGTTGAAGGTACACAAAATAAAGCCACAATAAAGTCAGTCTCCTGGTGTATAGGTTAACATTCCTTGTAGCTCTGAGTACTCATGTTTGTGAAGGGATGTTGACCGTAGATTACAGAAACTCACAAAGTATATAGAAGGGCCATCACATAATTGATAAATGTTCCAGATTAGGCGAGGAAACACATTCCCTGGGTTACACCACTTTTTCTCTGTCCTCCTTTCACATTAAGTAGCAGAAAACTCTGCTGGAGTACAATAGGCTACTGGATGTTAAGTGTCATTTAGAAACAAAACTACTTGCTTATTCTTAAGCTATATATGAGAAACTACTTAGTACTACTACTACTACTACTACTACTACTTACATTTCTATAGTACTGAAATGAGACACCCAAAGCACTTTACAGTGGAAGGGGACCTCACTAACCACCACCTATGTGAATGTATTTGAGCAATAGAGAGGCTGGGACTGGCTATCAACTAGCGATGTGGGCAGGTGCCGAGCAGGGGTGAAAGTAGGGCAGTACACACTGTACTTTGTAACCTAACAGTATAAGATTGACAGGTGGTACAATGTGGTAAGAGAATAGGTCTGTGCGCTATTAGTTGTACTCGAACAAATATTAAATGACTCTTAAAATGCATTCTAGTGGTTGGTTTGTGCCTTAAAAAGTTATAAATATTATTATGCATAAAGCCTGTTCAAAAGTGTTGTAAATAAAATAGAAGTGTGTAACATACTCAACTATTGTAGAGCATGCAATGTACAGTAGATTTAAGCACTAAAGTCAAAGACAGCCCTCTCAATGAACCAATCAAAGCAATGAATGACATTAGGTACAAAAATCTCAGCATCCTGTCTGTTTTGCAAGATGGGGAGAGAAGCCTACTTCTAACCGTGCTCCATACATACCATACATAACACATAGGCCCACTCAAATTTTTCATTCTTTTTCAAAGAGAGTTGATAAAACCCTGGTGCCGATATCATTTTAACTTTCAGCAGCACAAGTGAAGCGATTACCGAGTTATTAAGTCGATTTACCATTAGCTGAAGCAGAAATTTAGCAGTTTCTAGAAATTTGCTTTGTTTTTGGTTGCTAGAAGTCAAGTAAAGACATTTACACAATTCTTAGAGATATACTGTGGTTCATATTATGCCTGACATAGTGAGTGAACTGTAAGCAATTTAAACAAAACTGCAAGCAGGTGTATAATGGCTATTAACATGTTTACCTCTGTGACTAGTATACAAACGGAAAACCCACAAGCATTTCAGTGACAATGCGACGGTCGAGTAGCATGTGTGAACAATGCTTTCCAGTCTTCGGTGATTCCATCGAGACTGTAGTATTGCCCTTTGTTCTGAAGAGGTTTGACATGACTAGAAGAAAGCTGGTCAGAGGAAACTAGCCCATACAAAAATTATTGAGTTGTACAGCTCATTAGTCCTATATGCTCTTTTTCAGTCTCAGGTAACAGTGTTTGCAGCTCAAATGATGTTCGAGTAGTAGAGTGGAGTAGAGTAAAGTTCACAAAACCCATTCAAGCAAATGATTCTGCAATCCTGCAGATGCTCCTCAGACTCTGTTGTCTTTGAATGTACTCCTTTTCAATGTAGTTCAGACTTCATATTGCCTTCAAACAGGCACCTTGATCGAGAAAACAAATGATCCATGTATTCTTGCCGTGACAGCCCTAATAAGACATTCATGTAATCACCATTATGCTCATGAAAAGGATTTCAGTAGTTTAGTAGATTTTACAAGTTATTTGTGTATCATACACGTTCTGTCTGGCTGTGCTCACTGTGTCCTCTCTTTATGTATATTTGCAATTTGCATGTTTCTATAAATCCATGAAAATGTTGATCCTAAAGAGGAAACAAGAACCTCTATTTTTCAGCCTCCTCTCGAAAAGTACTCACTCACATGACAGGAGAATGGCGAGCAGAGGTGTATAAAAACAGCCACACATGGCCAAAGACTTCAGGTACTAGATCCCAATTAAAATCATTGTGTCTGGTCCCCCTTCACCACAAGGCAATGGGTCAACAGCATGATTTTGATTGGGAATAGACGTTTTGTGGGAAATCTGCTGTCTATTTTCAATTTAATCGCTACTTGTCCCTTGAGTGAAACATTTACATAATCATAATATTATTTAAGACTGATGGGTCATGAATGAAACATACTAGTGAAGAAAAAGAAAAAAAAAGATAAGGTACTAATGATGTTCATATGGTCCGATATAGATTCTGAACTTGATACCCACAATTTAGTTGATGGTTGTTCATTAGTTTGTTAACTAGCCAACCTTAATCATCACCTCAGTAAATGTAGCTAACGTTAGCTTGCTAAACTGAGCTAGTCAGACTTGTGATTGAAAGTTGCTTCACTTATGACATGAGCAGAGATAGCTCATGACATTTCTGTCAGTTTTACTGGAATAATCAAATCATGGAAAATTTATTTTATTCTAAACCCAAGCAGGCAAATGGGTCATAATTAAATAAAACATCTATGGACTTGTTCATTTTTAACTAAGTGATCTGTGATCTATTATTGTTAAGCAACTTTCTCTACCTTGTCCATTCACCATAATGTCAGATTGGCCTCTGTTATCCTCCACATTTTGAGGGCGTTAACCGGACTTGCCGTCTGATCTATGGGCAAGGAGAACATTCCCTTAACTCTAGAGCCCAGAAAAATTAGGACCCAATGAGAAACAAGCAGGCTGAAGGAGGCAATGAGGTCTGTAGCTCTGTCCAATAACACTGATACAAGTTTGATAGTATTTGATAGACATATAGATTAATCCCATCTTGGAATTCCCTGGCAATGATAGCTTTGCAAAACACAGTTCATTTCTGAACATGGTCGCGCAAGCCAGGCTATGATATAGGACAGAAATATCACTTTTTTGGAAGAATCACTTATTTATATACACACAACAGAGGTTTCATACCATGAAAATGGCTACTTTTGAAAACTCTGGAATCCCCATCTTGAAACACCTGTGTAAATAGGGAAAACAGATTTCAGATCTCTGGTTACTTATACTCGTTTGACCTGTATCCCTTCCTTAGCTGTTCTTGATTATTGCGAAAACAGAATTATTTTCTTAGGCAAAGGAGAACATTAGCCTGGTGACACCATCCTATGTATTTAAGTCTCCTACAAAGTCTGGCCCAACCCACATTGGCCTGGCAGCTAGCAGTGGTTCTAGGATACCATCAGCAGAGATCACGTGCGAGTGATGTCCGCTGGCACCCCCTATGGATAAGGGGGAATGCCTTGTTTTATTAATGAAATGGAGGAGCTATAGGGGAGGAGGAGGGAAGCTTGAAACGCTGCGGTGCGTGATGTATAGGCAGGTAAGGAGGGTTAAATGTTCTACAAATGGAAATGGGTAGATCATGGCTGTCAATCAATCCTATGGGCTCCTTCCGAACTATGTTTAATAAAAGAGCATATATTGCATCAGATCAAATGCGTGGAAGGTGGTCAGAGGTGTTCTTACCCCCAAAAAAGTCTTATGTCTTCTTATGTAATCTTTCTTGTAAAGAAAGAGGTTGTTTATGCAACGCTGGTGAGAAAATTGTCTTTATCAATGTCTATTGGTTAACCTTGAGCCTGCATGTGAGTGTTTTGAATGTCAAAAAAGGAAACTGTCTCTGCTGTCCCAGTAAGAAGACACCATTGCAGAAGAGGCTATAACACTTCAAATACAAAGTTCAAATCACCCTGTAATTTTTTGGATCACATAAATGCAAATACAGTACATACAGCAGTAGACAACAACAAGTATTGCAATACTTTTGTGGTCAATAAGTGCCACCAACTGACAAAAGCTATGGGACATGGCCATGCGGTTTTCTGTCCATCACTGACAATCACTCATCAATACTGATAATGTGTCTGCATAACAAGTCATCCAAGTCAAATGAGTCCAGTTTAACAAACAATGTACAGAACTGTAAATCATGCTTATTTAACTGTACATGCTACATTCTCCTCTTTTGATCAGATCTCTCTCTGGAAGGATTGTGGGTGGAGTCTGGTGGTTCTTCACCCTAATCATTATATCCTCATACACTGCCAACTTGGCTGCTTTCCTGACAGTTGAGAGAATGGTCTCACCAATTGAAAGTGCTGAAGATTTGGCTAAACAGACGGATATAGCCTATGGCACATTAGATTCAGGGTCCACAAAAGAGTTCTTCAGGGTGAGTTAACGGATATTCTGTTATCATAATTCTAGTGAAAATGTGTTCTTCCTGCTTCTGGTGTGTGCCATTTATCTATCTTGGAATATTGCATCTGTATTGTATCTTTAATGCTCAATCTCACTTTGGATTCTGTGCTTTTCTTCTACCAGAGGTCCAAAATAGCCACTTACGAGAAAATGTGGACCTATATGAAATCTGCTGAACCTACTGTATTTACCAAGACGACTGCAGAGGGAGTTGCACGAGTGCGCAAGTCCAAAGGGAAGTATGCCTTCCTACTAGAATCTACAATGAATGAGTACACAGAACAGCGGAAGCCCTGTGACACAATGAAGGTCGGAGGCAACCTGGACTCCAAAGGCTATGGAGTTGCAACACCCAAGCGCTCACAGTTAAGGTGGGTGGAGTAGTATAACAATATATTGTTGTTGTTATGGTATTCCACCTTCCCTAGCGTGTTTGAATCTATAATCATATTTAGTTTTGTAGTAGCTTATTGGTTGACGTTGCCCTGAACCCTTGGTAGGTAATTGTAGGTGCTTTAGTCAAGCATTTTATTACTGAAAGAGGAAACAGCTCTTGTACATATGGTTATGGCATGTACCACAAACTTAAGTAATAATACAGTGTAACTAGGCTCTGATTAGGTTACTAATGTACCGGTATGTATACACATAGGCCTGGCCCATACATAATACAATGGCCTCAAAGGACAAGGAGCACCCAAAAGAAAGAGGTGCAAGAAAATGACGTTGATTCATCGTGGTTATATTACTCACAGAGTTTCCACAGATATAGCCAGCTTAACACAAAACAGATTGCGAGACGGTTAATTTTTGATGCACCTTAAATCCACATAGGCAGTTTTCTTGTTGCAATAGTTAACAAACTCTACACATGTGACATATGCTAATGAACTATATCCATCTGAACAGGAGAAAATAGCCTGATCTGTATTAGGTATTCAACTAAATAACCTAATCCAGCAAAAATTAGAGCAAATTTCTGTACAGCATTCTCCTCCAGTCTAAGTAAAGCTATCTGGATCTTGACCTAGCATGTACTGTAGGCTTCTAAATCATTGACTTATTTATGCTGTATAGTGATATACTAGCCTGGCTTCGGCCATCCCCTTGGTCTACGCTTTAGCTTCGTACAAGGATCTGGCATTTCACCATTGACGAACGATTGCAAGCTGGAGGTGTGAACTGTAGAAGTTTGAAACAATTAAATCTGATTTCACCCTATCGCTAACGTTATGCTTCGTCGTGAAATAAGCAACCTTACAACAGTAGAAACCCAACGTAATCTCTTACAAATCCCGATCCTTCTTGTTTTATTAGCTCAGTATAGAATTGCTCACTGCAAACAATGTCAATGGCCGGAATGTCAGACTGAGTCGTGGAGGGAGATGATTATTGGGCGGAGCTACGTAGGAGGACAAAGCCAGGCTAGTGATATACATTTAAAAAGAATAAAATTGAAAGAGAACAAAGGCCTATCAGGAGGAGATAGAGGAAATACAAGGGCCTTCAAAGAGATTAAGTAGAGAAAATGAATACTTGTGTAAGTGTGAATCAACCCATAGTTTCCGATCAATCAGCCCATTGTATCCGATTCAATCCTAATCGCATACTTTACAGTTATGTAAACTGCTCACTGTGCTGAAAAAAAATTTGCGGGAACATTAGGCTCAACCCAACTGCCAGAGGTCAAGTGAAATATAAGAATAGTCAGTAAGAGACCATTTGGTATTTATGGAAAGAACCACCGGAGGAAAACAGGGAAGGGGCTTGTCTTTTTTTAGCTTTAATGAGGGAAGAGTTACCAAACATTTTTTAGTCTGAAACATTTTTTAGTCTGAAACAAAATTTCAAAGCGGCTTGTTTGGTGCATATGTTTCCATGTACGTAGCTCTCAGTCTTGTCCGCCCACCCCGCTTGGCAAGCAGATTTGTCTGACCCAACAAATCAAAGCTATGCTTGAACAAGATCAGCAAGAATTACAGTTACGGTTCTCTTTTTTTAAAATATATTTTTGGGGGCTTTTTAGAGCTTTATTTGACAGTACAGTGTAGAGAGATAGGAAATGAGTGGGAGAGAGAGACGGGGAGGGATCAGGAAATGACCACAGGTCGGAATTGAACCTGGGTCCCCGGATTTATGGTATGGCACTTCTCTTTTTAAATAAGGTAGGATAGACGCAACAGTGGGATCGGGGATAGGTCCCCTGCACAATGAATGACAGCAAAATAATGTTCAATCGAACTTTAAAAGCAAACTTTACTTTCACTATGTCTCAAGTGCAGGTGGTGATTGTATATCGGTTTGCGATTACGCAACGCAAATGCATGGCTCTCCTTGTGCATTTAAGGAAATTAAAATATTGAATAGCGAGCAAGCTCACAAGTCGGGTCTAGTAATAGTCAGAGCCGTAATGGGTCTGGTAATATTAAATTGATGTCTACAGGCTGCACAAGACCTGAAGGAAGCTGATTTAATCCTGATAGATATCTCAGAATATTCATTCGAAAGCGAAAGTAAACTTGATTCTCCATTTAACGCCCCCCTTCTTATATCCTCGCGCGTTTTCTGTTGCAGGCTGATAAATTGTGGTTAACCACATCTTCCTGAACATCATAATGATTTTCCGATTGAAATAATTATTGTTGTGGCCGTCATTGTTTTGCTGGAACGAGGACTGCATTACCTATTGCGTTGTGCGCCCATAAAATAGCATTTCAGGAATGCGTGAGTCAGTGGCGAATCCCTTTCTGCGTCTGTATAATAGCATCTGTTGCGCTTTGCGCCTAGCCACACCTTCGCCACACCTCCGAGGACGCAAAGTCACTTGCTAATTAGACAATGTGAATTACTTGACAGAAAAACGAACCATGCGCTCGCACAAAATAGCAATGACAGCTTGCGCGAGTCGCGAAGGCATGGTGCGCCGTCTGCAAGATAGGGCCCCGAGTCTCACAGGTTTGCTCTGTTTTAGTGTCTTTTCTAAGGCAGACCACTATTATAATTAGGCAGTAGGCTAGTGGCGAGGTTAAATAATGCGAGAACATTGTTTTCTTGCATCCAAGTTTGCTCTGAAACTATGCAAAAAAGCCTATTTCTCTGGCAAAATAAACCCCCAGGCTTTCTTTAGATAGTATGACGCTTCTATAGCCTACTCTTTGCTATCTCTTCATTTTAGTTCCAGCGCACCCCTGCATGGTCTTCACAGTTTGGTGTGACATGTTTGCATAGTCAGACCGTTCTCTTTCTGTCTAAAATCACGCTAAGCTTTATTAGGAATGTGTACGTTGAAAAATCAGAGTAAGTTGTTTTGTCTTTGCAAAGCATAAATTAAGAAAATATATATGAACGCATGGGGAGGGTTATGCATTTTTTCCCTTTTTTGGAGGGTCATAGAAAAACTCTCAAAACTCCTTCGGTGGCCCGTAAAATAAATAAAAGTCCCCAATTTAATATAAGTAATAGATCAGAGTTTGTCCTTTTGGCTAATACTCATAGCTGCACGATTACAGAGCGTTGTCCAACAACATTTTATGGTAGTCAAACCAAAGTTGACTATCTAAGGTTCTGATTAGACAGCACATTAGCTATGTAAGTAAGTGTTAAGGAGTGGGATCAATCGTGGGAGTAAGATTTAGGAAACAGTTAGTTAAGTTGAGTTAATTTTGACATAAATTTGACATTTGACCATGGGAGGATCAGTCGCAGAGCCTCTATCCTTTATACCAATGATGAATAGGTTATACTTACATACACTAGGTAATTTCAATTTTTCCAAAAATACTTTTTACTGATGAAATAAAGTGATTTTGACTGTGACTTTGTGGTTGTGGCCAGTCACGGAGATATCACTTTACTGCATCCTTTTTATAATTTAAGTCAATATCACAATAATTGCAAGGTCATACACTGCAGGGAGAAGTCGTCATGAAATCATATTGTACATACATAAAATATGAGCTGTGAAAAAAGACATTCGGTATTGGAAGGTACCTTTGTTGTATTCAATTTTGAAGGCAGCATGGATGCATCCTTCATGCAGCCTTCAACAACTACAACTCTGTCGAAGTCTGTATTGGTTGTTTGAATAGTTAAATAAACAAAAAAAACCATTCAAAGTAGTGATTGGTTGTTCGAAAAAAAGTTTTAGCCAGGCTAGGTAAGTTGTTAGACAGTGAAGATTGCAAGAGAGAAAATTTCTACCTCCCCATTTCAGACTTAGCTATGGCTCAGTGAATATTACAGCATGAACCAGTTACGTGTGTGTGTGTGTGTGTGTGTGTGTGTGTGTGTGTGTGTGTGTGTGTGTGCCTGTGTGTAGGGAGAAAGGATCAGTTGTTTTAAATCTTTACTGTTATAGTGGTAAAGGAGAGGATTGTTTAATGGTTTTGGTACATAAAATTGATTGAACTGATATGTCTGTCATATTTTATATTTTTGTCGTATTTGATGCTGCTTATTCTGACAAAATATGTTTTATCGTTTCAAGAAGTGCAGTTAACCTGGCAGTTTTAAAACTGAATGAACAAGGCCTGTTGGACAAATTGAAAAACAAGTGGTGGTACGACAAAGGCGAGTGTGGCAGCGGTGGAGGTGGAGAGAAGGTCAGATACTATGTCAGCAAATGTGGGTAAACTGTTTCTATGGTAACAGGTGCAACTGCCAGGGCCACACCTTATTACCTCATGTAATGTCTCACATACACAGAAATGTCTTCATTTCCCAGCATAAACATTTGCATTGCATACCCAGTGGCGACCCCAGAACATTTTCACAGAGTGGTTATAGGAGGCCTGTGAAAATATTGGGATGGCCTATTAAAAAGATGTCACTGCTATTAGATGCAATTAAAGTTTATAGCAGTAGGCCTTTTTGTTAGGGTTTTTTATTTTGATGCATCAGGATGCTATAACATAGCCCATCAATGCGTTTTGTTCAATATTTTGGCTAATAATAATGGCAGCTCTAGGAAATGCTAGGAATGCTCTAGGAAATGTTCAAACGCTGACAAAAATGCACAGGCCAAAAGTTGGGGTGGCCATCCCTGGTTCCTCTGAGCATACAGCACATTGCTGAGCCTTTAGTTGGATTTCATTATCCCAATTATTGAACATTATATAGACTAGTGGGAGGAATATGTATTACAGTAAGCAAGGCCCACACCGTGCCCTCGTCTCACTGTTATGTAATACCCGCACAGACAGAATGCGTCATTGCTACACGCCCATTTGCTGCCTTTGCATATTTAGCCCATTCATGCATCACTCATATTGCGTAAACTTTAGCAAGGTTAACAATATTGCTGAGAAAAGAACATTGAATATAGGCTACAATAAGCCACAATAAATTTTGCTAAATAATAAAAACATTTATTGTCCCTTACTGTATATTCAGACCGCAAGCACCACAGGCAATCGACTTTGATTGGAAAAGGACAACAAAGACAACAAAAGTGGCAGGTGTGGTGGGTGACGAAACTTGGGCGTCTTCACTTCCGTCAACTACTACCGTATTTTCCGCCCTACAAGGCGCCCTTAAGAAACATGAATTTTCTCAAAAAGCAGAGGTGCGCCTTATAGTCGGTGCGCCTTATACATGGATTAATTCTGGTGCGAGGGCCCGACATCGCCGCTAGCGCCTTTTTATTTTGGTTGTGCTTAGACTACCGTGAATTGGCCAGGAGCATTGTGGAGTAGGCGTAATAAAGCCTACTGTGCTTCACCAGAGAGGTTTTGAGTGGTAAACGGGCTTTGGCTTCACCGACCACAACATTACTGTGTATGTGCATGTGTATGCATTTAGAAACCTAGCTGCCTTGTGTAGAAAACTGGAGGCCAGCTTTCAAAGACCCGCCCACGGCATGAAAGAGAGAGAGAGCCCGGCAAAATCCACATCACACGAAGTTTATTTGAACCACATTGTAGAGCCTGTACTGGAGTTGGTGAATATGTCACAACTGGCAATGTTGTTTTGTTTTCTTTAGTTTGAGTAACATTTTAAATTTTAATTAGATAAAAATTTAATAAAATGGAGACAAGTTTTGTAGTAGTAGTAATAGTAGTTTTGTCCAAGACCAGAACCAAATAAGATCCAGGATAAACCAGGAAGTATGGAGGATCGATTGGCAGCCTTTACCAAGGCTCCCATTTTTTACCAAGCTTTCCTGTGCATAAATAACACATCATCTCAAGCATTATGACGAGGGTATGGGAAGTAGCAAGAGCATGACATTGGTTATCTTAGCCAAGGCGATTTTCCTTTGTGTTTAGGATGATTGATGTATTTATATATTGGGCTGCGAGTATGGATTAGAAAATGCACACAAAATGCACAAAGTGGGTTTTATCACTTCCAGTATGCAATGCAAATGATCTGTCAAAAAGATAAGATTGGATATGTATACATTAGGTAAGTCCACAGCCAAGGAACTCAAATTTATTTGATTGCCCAAAGCTTTTGGTAAGGGTTTATTTTCCTCTTTTCTTCACTGCAAAATCGGTCAAATTAAAGCAATAGAAATAATTCATAATTAATCTTCAATTAACTCATAATTATAAATTGATTATTACTTAGCATAATTTTTCTGCACATAATGTTTTCTCTCTAATTTGAAATATGATCTCTCTTCATCAATAATTTTAGAATGATAGTTAATTCTTTCAAAATGATTTAGCTTTTGGCCTTGGCAGTGTGTGCCTATTACTAGATGTGATGGAGCAGGGTCCCATGCTAATTCAAACCATCAGCCCCATGTCAAAGACTAGAGGCATATGATTCATGGAACCCTATTTCCATCATTTTGACAGAATGTGTATGTTAGCAATTGTAACTGAATAACATAAAATAACATGACCTATGATGTTATTTATGTTATTTCTCCACGTTGTTGAAGAACTCCTGTAAACCTTGCCGTTTTGAAACTGAGTGAATCAGGCATCTTAGACAAGCTGAAAAACAAATGGTGGTACGATAAGGGCGAATGTGGACCGAAGGACTCGGGAAGTAAGGTCAGTCTGCTAAAGTCTAGGACTCTCACTGTTATGTAATGCTCGCACAGACACAATCTAAAGCTGTGTGCCAGTGAGACTATAGAGGAAAGAATGAAGGAGTACAAGAATGAGCAATGTTGTGCAAATAATGCATGTGCATATTAAGTTGCAGTATTGAAACCAGACATGCTGGATTATTTGTCTGATTGTAAGCATCAGGGTTGTGCAAAGCTCAGTATTGGCACACATTTTTGATTTGGAGTTTGAACTACTCATGGAATGACAAAAGGTTTGATGCATTATCAGACTAATCTAATCTATCTTGCATTATGTGACAAATTCTTCATTTTCATGCCTTCATCTTGTGATTATTTATCCACCATATTATTGGCACCATTCGGTGAAAAATTGTTGATTGTAAAATTAATGTAAAATTGTGACCTATTGCCAAAAACTATGTAGACTTCTGCTATTATGTAAATTGACTCTAAACCCTAATCCAATCCCAGGATACCTTCGCAGTGCAGGTTTAGTAGGCTATGTCACGAAGTTCAGGTTTAATTACTCACTTTAGATCATCAATGCAAGGAGTGGCAGCTTGTTTGATATTACTCTAGTTGCATAATGTAATCATCTACTGTATGTAGTGAGTAATTTTTAATGATATTTCTTCAGCTAATGAACTCTGCGCCTGGACCGCCTCACCGCCTGGTCTCAGAGCTGGTGATGTGCTAGTTAATATAGGTCATCTTCCATGCTATCCATACTATTTTCCATTATGAGTAATCCCTTTGACACTGACCATTTATTGGAAAAATATGATCATTCATCTGGGAGATCCATTCCTTAAATTAAATCACATGCATAATTTACTATGCTTGATTTATGGAAATATTTACTTTACTATTTACTTAAGTGTTTCTTCTGCACTGTGAAACACGTAACCATTTGTAAAATAAACATCTGTGACCATATTGTCATGGCAAAGTCTGCACTCTGCAATCTTGTGATTTCCTAGTTTGTTTCTGCTTTAATGAGGTTATTTTGGTTTATACCCTTACTGGGTCGCTTTGAGATTGTTTCTCCCTATTTCTACGACCAGTACTCGATTGGAGGGGGGATGAAGGGGAACGGCATCCCCCTTCTGAAATAAAAAATTAAAATCATCCCCCCTCTTAAACGGCCATCCCCCCATACCATCCCTTCTTCCATTTTATTTGTGAATGTGAAAATGACAATTATTTTAACATTGGAAATATTAGCCTACTACTATTTCAACATTAGAGGCTTTGCATTTATTTATGCACTTCACTTAACAAAGGTTTCAGTCACCGCAATCAAAAATTCCGGGCAAAGCGCAGATTTTTTTGGTTTCACTTTCAAAATGGTACCACTGTTTTCTTGCCGGTCATTTACTACATGGCATGAAGGTGTCTGGCGATCAACAAGCGTATTTGCAAAATAAAGTTTGTCTACTGTACAGTATCTATCACGTACAGGCCGGCCACACGCAAATAGGGTGGCCAAACCTCTGGAAGTACGCATAGACAGCGCGCATTTGTCCTCCTTTTTGAGGCTCTGCACTTAGCAGAGGCTTTCAGAGAGACGCACCCAGTTGACAGGTAGACCCGTCATCTTTCAGTTCGCCTATAGGAAAATATTTGTGTTTTTCCCCACACGTCGTCTGTCTCTCACACATTATCTGTGACAATCGCACACAGACATAGAACACTCCTCTGTGCTGCTCCCCTTACCGAATGCATTTTACTCGCACGCATGCGCACAAGTCCCAGAACAAAAAAAAAAAACATCGCGAAGTTCATCCAATGCTCTGAACTTTATGACTGATGTATTAACACTGATCACGTGAAAGTAACAGTACTTGATATTATTATTCTCATTCTCCAACATTGGGCTGATTATAAAAATGCATTTGCCTAATAGCAATCATTTTTGATCATTTTAAACTTGGCCAAGACTTGCACAGGACATTAAGAGCCTTGTACATGGGTAGTCTTTAAAACTTTACAATTGCCAAAGTAGTGCCCTCTATTGAACTCCTCAACAAACTCCTGTCCTTCAGTTGACAAATAGATTCATAACAACTGATTAATAAAGCATAAATTAGGCCAAATGAAAATGTGTATGCCTGTGTGCGCGTATCCACGAGGCCTATGCACTCTGTACAAGTGACCCACCATGAGCGCTCATCAATACAAAATAGCCGTCCCAAATGATAAAATCCACCATCCCCCTTCTTTTTATTTTACAACTCGACTACTGTCTACGACTGGGTTGGTGGTGGGATGCAAAGAATAGACATCAAACTTCATCAAAACATTTTAATACCAATTAGACAAGGGACGAAAGGGAAAACAGTTAAAACAAACAATTCCTATTTAGAAATTGAAAAGAAAAGAGAAGGTCAGGAAATTCAGAATACCACAACAGCAGTAACTCATGTAGTTTTTGTAGTTGCATTAGGGCTGTGTAATCGCTCTGTCTAAGTATGTTTGCATCTGGAAGTCACGTTTCATTAAGCCTACTGACACTGTGATGTACATTATGTCATCTTCACCCATTTTCTCAATGCCTGATGAAGACCCCATGGGATCGGAACGTTGCCTTTTTAATCAATACATTTTTGGAGTGCATACCATTCCCTTTAGACACTCAAATTTGAAATGACCATAAATGTCCCATACAATAATGACAAAATCTAAGCTCAGTAACTACATGTTGTCCCTGAACATAGATTTCTTGTCCCTGGAATTCAGACTCAGGAAAACTAACTGTCCTTGTAATACAAACTTAAGTGTAGGCTTTGACACTGTGGATCATAAAATCTGTGAATCTGTAACTGAGAAAAAAACATGCAATATGGGGTACCACAGGGGTCCATACTAGGTCCTCTTCTATTCAATCTGTATATGCTCCCTCTTAGTCAAATCTTTGAAGAGTACAAGATTGCTTATCATAGCTACTCTGATGGCACCTAATGACTTAAGCCCAGTTGAGACATTGTGTCTCTGCCTTGAAAAAGTGAATAGCTGGATGCTACAGAATTTCTTACAATTAAACCAAGTTAGTGCTGTCAAGCGATTAAAATATTTAATCGCGATTAATCGCATTAATGCCGTAGTTAACTCATAATTAATCGCAATTAATTGCAAATTTCTTTCTATTCTAAATGTCCTTCGATTTATTTTTGTCCCATTTTTATTTAATTATTTTCATTTTAATGCTGTTATCAACATTCATTGGTGGGGGTGAATACCAATTTAAAAGAAAAGAAAACCCAGTTACGGCATCAGAAATTATTAACATGTTCAAGTACTGCCAGAGAGATGTTTGTATGTCTTTTATGTTGCTAGTTAACAAGTTTACAAAAAAAACAACAACTGGATGGTGGCCCTTTAAATTATACTAACCAAAGAGGCTCAATGAAAATATGGCATTATGGTCCACATGAGTAAACCTACATTGAGTGAGCATACTGTACCTTTAAAATGCATTTTGCCATATTGGCAATTGCCCTGCAAGAAGTATTCATTTTAGTGACGAGGTCATACGTTCAGAATCAGGTAGGCTACAAACATTCTCTCTCTAAGTTGCGCTCCGACCTGTTTCACCTCTCTCACTCGCACTGCAATTTTGAAACTGATATTAGCCTATTCGCGGGGTATTCAATTCAAGAGAAGGGATTTCTAAGTGACTAATCCTCTAGCTAATTAAGAACCTAAATATGCAAACATGCGAGTGAACTTCAACAATTGCGTCTGTAAAATATTTGTTTTCACTGACATCGGAATTATCAATAGGCTCCTCAGGCTTCGGAGTAGCAGAGACAGCAGAGCAGACACATCTACACGCATGTGTAGGCTACTGTAGGCATGAGTATAGGTCCTAGGTTAAGCAGTAGGCCTACTTCAAGCCTAATACAAACACAGGACTGTAGTAACTTGGACAGTCAAAGAGTTCCACTTACCTTTTTATTAGAGAAGAGGTTCACACATTGTTGTAGGCACAGGCTAACAGCCTCTCAACTGAACTTGAGTGAGTGTTCATGAAAAGTACTCTCATAGCTACACTCATAGCGCCCTGTAGTGGCTTGGAAAAAACATAACAGTACAACAGAGTTTACTACAAGGACATAACGTCGGGAGGTGATGGAATGGCGGAGATTTTTTTTTTCACATTCCATATTTAGATAATGCCGTTAAAAAAATTGACAGTGTTAAAATGGGTTTGCGTTAACGTTCTCATTAACGTGTTAAACTGACAGCACTAAACCAAATACAATGTAAAAAACCTTGCTGTGATAATGGATAGTGATCTCAGCTTCAGTGGTCACATAAAAATAACATAACTAGAAAAGCACTCAGAGAGCGCAGACCT
>JAODXP020003155.1:0-2500 GCA_027497455.2 Sardinella longiceps
TTGCAGGGTATAAAATTAACTTTTTGACCCACCTGCCAATGGCAGGTAAGGCCTGATCATTTACCAGCCAAAAAATATTTTTACCGGCCACTGAAAAAAAATAAAGTTTAGGGTGCTTTTTAGAACAACTTTTCTTTTCTCTCAGGTGCCTCTGTAACAAAAGCTATAATACACCCAGGTTCAGCAGATGGTCATCTAAACTCAACTACTACGGCGCCTAGGCCTACTGGCTCCACTCATTTCATTTCATATTAATGACGAAAGTCATATCTCAATAGTCTGCCAGTGGCAGGTAGCTTGGTTTTGTTACTAGCCAAACCAAATTTTTACCCGCATTTGGCCGGTGGCGGGTGCTAATTTTAAACCCTGGTTACTTGTGTCTGGCTTGTGAACGGTTGTTCCAGGAAAGTCTGGGATGGACGCCTTGGATCACATGCTGACTGACCCTTTGGAGTCGGGCGCCGCGGAGACCAATGGCGGCATCATGGAGGAGTGCATGCTGGGTAACAGCTGCGTGCGGCTGCCAGAGGACCTGTTGGAGGATGTGAGTTTGCAAAGGGTTATGGGTTGAAACTTAAACCAATCAGATCGATACGCCATATGATGGTCATGTAGAAAGTTAGGTATGTAAGAAGTTTTAGTGTTTGCAAAAGCTTGAATCTTTTCTGACTTACTGTGTGTGTGTGTGTGTGTGTGTGTGTGTGTGTTCAGCCGGAGATTTTCTTCTCTGTGTTGAGTGAGAGCACGTGGACTGAGGTGTTAACGGACGCCCAGAGGGAGCATCTCTCTCAGTTCCTTCCCCGTTTCCCTGACGACAACACGGCTGAGCAGGAGCGCACGGTCAACGCCCTCTTCAACAACCAGGACTTCTGTTTCGGCAATCCTCTGCATCTCGCCCAGAAGCTTTTCAGAGGTACACCTCTCATTCTATAGATCCTTTAGATAGACCGAACTCAATGGTCTGTAATGTGTCTCTCTGTCCCAGATTCTACTACTTCTATGTTAACTCTGTCTGTAATGTCTGTAACGCAATCCCAAACGGTGTGCCAGAAATGGGAAAATGGGGAAATTTGGACGGCATGCCATTCAGGCGGTGTTACAAATGCCAACGATTTCTCTGCTAGGACGCAAGAGGAATTTTAGAATAATCTGATATTAAAGTGTTATCTATATATCTGTCTGTCTGTCTAAATGCCTAAATGCCAACTTTAACTCTGTCTGTAACATCTCTGATGTGTCTCTCTGTCCTAGATGGCTACTTTAACTCTGTCTGTAATGTGTGTCTGTCCTAGATGGCTATATTAACTCTGTCTCTGTGTGTCTGTCTGTCCTAGATGGCTACTTTAACCCAGAGGTGGTGAAGTACAGGCAGCTTTGTGCCAAATCACAGCGCAGGAGGCAGCTCTACTCACTTCAACAGTACTACCACAAACTCCTCAACCAGATACTCATCTCCAGAAAGGTAAAGAGTGGTGTGTGTGTGTGTGTGTGTGTGTGTGTGTGTGTGTGTGTGTGTGTGTGTGTGTGTGTGTGTGTGTGTGTGTGTGTGTGTGTGTGTGTGTGTGTGTGTGTGTGTGTGTGTGGTTGCAATGGCTAGTTGCTGTTCTTCTTCTTTTGCCTCACTACAGTCTCAACTCCTCTCTCTTTTTCATTTAACCTCCTCCTTTTTCTCCTCTCCACCTCCTCCTCCTCCTCCTCCACCTTCCTGTCCTCTCCTCTTCTTCTTCCTCTTCTCTTCCTCACATCTTCCTTTCCTTCCCCTCCACCTCCATGCCTCACTTCTCCTCTCCTCCTCCTCTTCTCTTCCTACTCAACCTCTTTCTCTTTCCCTCTCTCCCCCTCTCTTCCTCCTTTCCTCTCCTCTTCCTCTCCTTCTCCTCCACCTCCCTGCCCTCCTCCTCCTCCTCCTCTTCCCTCTCCTCTCCTCTCCTCCTCCACCACCTTGTTGTCCTCCCCTCTCCTCCCCCTCCTTCTCCTCCTTTGTTCTCCTCTCCTCTGTCCTCTTCTCCTCCTCCTCCTCTCCTCTCCTCCTCTACTCTTTTCCTCCCCTCCCCTCCCCTCCTCTCCTCTTCTCTGCCTCTCCCCTGTCCTCTCCTCCTCCTCCTCCCTGTGTGTCTATAGGAGTTGCTGGAGTTGGCTGCAAGAGGAGGTCCTGAGTTGGCCCTGAGACGGCGCGCCTCTGGCCCAGATGTGGCAGAGGTCCGGGAGCGGAAGGTGAGGAGGCGCGTGGAGCGGATCCTGAGGGAGGTGCGGAGCGAGGTCGGCGCTGCGGACAGCAACCCCTCGTCTGACGATGATGACGGTGAGTGTGACAGGACCTCCTAGATTGGGATTTGGTCTGGATATGAATGGATTGGCTAAAATTATGTTCATATTGCTGTGTGTTTCACTGTGTATGTTAATTTTGCTGTGTGTGTGTGTGTATGTGTGTCTATCTGTGTGTGTCTGTATGTATATATATATATATCTGTGTGTGTGTGTGTGTGTGTGTGTGTGTGTG
>JAODXP020003155.1:7500-12500 GCA_027497455.2 Sardinella longiceps
CGCCTAAACCTGTCTGTGTGTGTGTGTGTGTGTGTGTTTGTGTGTGACGCCTAAACCTGTCTGTGTGTGTGACGCCTAAACCTGTCTGTGTGTGTGTGTGTGTGTGTGTGTGTTGTGTATGTTTGTGTTAAACCTCTCTCCCTTTGTGTATTCTCTCAGGAACAGCAGCGCTATGACCAGCCTCACAAGGCCTTCACCTACCGCATGCACGGCTTTGAGTCGGTGGTGGGGCCGGTGAAAGGGGTGTTTGACAAGGAGACGTCTCTGAACAAGGCCCGAGAACACTCCCTCCTCCGCTCCGACCGGCCCGCTTACGTCACCATCCTCTCTCTCGGTGAGCAGGACTGCAGGCTGGGCTGACCAGTGCTGACCAATGCTGTAATATTGTCTGCACCAGCAAAGATAAGATGAGAAAAGATGAGATGAGAGAGTATTGTATTCATCTCGTAGGAAATTCACGCATCTTAATATGATCGAAAAATGAAGAGTTAACAAGCATAAAAGACAATATATTGGAAACTAAATTTTTCCTCGAATTTTAACAGCATTTTTTTCAACGGTCAACATTCTAAATTCTAGTCACCTTTCATTTCAATGTATTTTTGATAGAAGTTGACTTAACACTTAACTTAAATTGTGTTTGAGAATTAAAGACCGTAATGAAAGACACTTTATTTGAAAGTCTTACTCTGTTCAAAACTAAAATGTCAACTTAACCTTCATCAATGATAATAACAGGAAATGACTTGAATTGAATGTTGGTACCAGAATATCAATATAAATGTGGGTATGTGACGTTCAAGACTCAATACAAGCAATATGAATTGTAATGGGTCAAATGAGAATAAATGTGTGTGTGTGTGTGTGTGTGTGTGTGTGTGTGTGTGTGTGTGTGTGTGTGTGTGTGTGTGTGTGTGTGTGTTATCCCCCCAGTGAGAGACGCTGCAGCCAGACTGCCTAATGGGGAGGGAACACGTGCAGAGATCTGTGAACTCCTCAAAGACTCTCAATTTCTTGCCCCGGATGTCACCAGTGCACAGGTACACACACTTCAACACACACACTTCCCCCACACTTCCCCCTGACTTTGCAACTTTGCACCCACACCCACAAACACTCATCCACACACACACGCGCGTCAATACACACATATGTGTCGGTCTCGTCTCTTGCACCTTCTCACTATTTGTTTGTAGTGTGTTGTGCGCCTTATTTGATGGTTTTGTAGTTATGTCTGATCTGTTTTTTGTTTTTTTGTGGTTCAGCCAATGCAGCTATTCTGTTATTGTAGATGTCCCTTTTCAAAGATGACCCGTTTAGAATGTTGTCTGTAAACTGTGAAGGAGCTATTGTGTCAAATGATTGAAAAAATAATCTGATTAATCACACTCATCCATTCCACCAGTAAGAATTTGAATGTTAGGGTAGGTGGCATCCTTAAGGAGAGTTTTGGACAATGCTAGTCCACTTTGAGGCATGGTATAGTACAGTGGTTCTCAAACTTTTTCTGTCATCCCCCACTTTGGAAGGCAGAGAATTTTCACGCCCCATCTGGAAGGCTCAATTTGCGCACAATACATGTAGGCCTATCTCCATGAGGAATACTTTGCGAGTAACCTACAGGATTCTTGTCAATGTTAGAATTTTCATGTTACTAATTCAAAGCCAAATTTTTCTTGAACCCCTCATCACAGCAACTAGCAAATAACACCATTGGAAAGCTCAATTTACTGCCATATGTGCATATCTGACAAATAGCTGTGAATTTCGGGGGGAATGGTGTGACCGTTGGTCGATCGCAAAGAGATGTCTCGTGCCCCACCTGTCATGTGTCTGCGCCCCACTAGTGGGGCCCGCCCCACAGTTTGAGAAACACTGGTATAGTACTTAATTCTCTACTGTTGTTGGAGCTAGGCCAACTAAATTTGAATGCAGGTCAGAAATCATATCAATCAGGATTATTTTGAGTTATTTATTTTAATCAGAGTTAATTTTTTTGGATTAAATTTAAGTTAAAGTGTGTGTGTGTGTGTGTGTGTGTGTGTGTGTGTGTGTGTGTGTGTGTGTGTGTGTGTGTGTGTGTGTCCATGCTTAGGTGAACACTGTGGTGAGTGGTGCTCTAGACCGGCTCCACTATGAGAAAGATCCGTGTGTGAAGTACGACATCGGCAGGAAGCTGTGGATCTACCTGCACAGGGACCGCAGTCAGGAGGAGTTTGGTGAGTCTTATTGCCGCCTGTTTCACAACACCCATGCCTTCACGGCCTTTACACCCCGACTAGCCGTGATGTGAGTGAGTGAGTGAGTGAGTGTGTGTGTGTGTGTAAACTGTATGTGTGGTGTCTCGTCAGTCGTCACCCATACCTTCACAGACTTTACACCCCGACTAGCCGTGATGTGAGTAGAGTGAGTGTGTGTGTGTGTGTGTGTGTGTGTGTGTGTGTGTGTGTGTGTGTGTGTGTGTGTGTATACTGTATGTGTGGTGTCTCGTCAGCCGTCACCCATGCCTTCACAGCCTTTACACCCCGACTAGCCGTGATGTGAGTGAGTGAGTGAGTGAGTGTGTGTGTGTGTGTATACTGTATGTGTGGTGTCTCGTCAGTCGTCACCCATACCTTCACAGACTTTACACCACCCACCAGCTGTGATGGACAAGAGTGTGTGTGTGTGTGTGTGTGGGTGTGTGTGTGTGTGTGTGTGTGTGTGTGTGTGTGTGTGTGTGTGTGTATTTGAGCTTACTGGTGTGTTTGTTTTCCAGAGAGGATCCACCAGGCCCAGGCAGCAGCAGCTAAAGCCAAGAAAGCTCTACAACAGAAACCCAAACCAGCCACTAAACCTGTGAGTGTGTAGCACACACACACACACACACACACACACACACACACACACACACACACACACACACACAGACAGACTAATCAGTCTCTGACTTCTTGTATCTGATTCCTGTTCCCCTACAGAAGGGTGTTGGTAAGGAGGGGGGCACTAAGACCCCGGGGACGCCTGAGGCGGGTCAGAGTGGCAGTGGTGACGGTGCATCTGTGCCCCCTCCCCCCACCACCCCCTCCAGCACGCCCAAATCCCCCCTGCCCTCCAGCACCCCCACCAAGGCTGGCATCCCCGACACCGTCAAGACCAGCCCCAGGTGAGGCGCCCCCTAGTGGATTAGAGATGCTTAGTTTTAGACTAAAGTTTTAGTCCAGGCAAAATAGTCCATTCTGGGACCAAAAACAGGAGTAATTGTAAAAGATTTTTTTTCAGCTTAGATTATTTCTTTGAGGTGTCCAGAACAACATACTAAAAGTCCTAAGAAATCCTAGTTGGGGAAATATGTTAAATTCTCGTCATTCCGATATATGTACCAGTATAGGCCAGAATAGGTCTGAATAGGGCTATTTTTTTCCAATACATTCCATAGGCACTTTTGTTCAAGAAATGCACATATTTTTTCATTTCCCCCAAAAATAGGCATAAGCTTTCAAATAAGGAGGTGGGTGGGATGTGAGAAATTTTTTTGGGGGTGAAATCCTTGGCATATAAGCTTTCAGAAAATATATGGTTTATGGGGTCTAATATGTTTTCCCTACACAACACTGGCCTAAATGTCACCAAAAATTGCCCATTTTGAAAATTCCAAATTTCTTAATTTTGGGATATATTGTAATGAGGAGGGTGGGGCATACCCCAATGTCAAACCATACCATGTTATAGAATATGCTGAGGGTGTTTGCTTTCAGAAAATGTATGGGATATATGGTAAGTAGTTTCCTCTTCATGCTTCAGGCCAAAATGTACTAGTAGTGTACATTTTCCTCCAAAATCCACCCGAATCCCATTCATTTCAATGGGAAATTTACTTTCCTCCACTATTTTTACATTTCCTCAACTAGGATTTCTTAGGACTTTTAGTATGTTGTTCTGGACATCTCATAGAAATGATCCAAGCTGAAAAAAATTCTTTTACAATTAGTCCTGCGAAAAATGCTACTTTGCCTGGACTATTTCTGGACTTCATACCTGTATGTGCTCTCTTCCTACTCATTCTTATATCCTTCCTCTTGCCCTCCCTCCCTCTCCCCCTTCACTCTCTCTCTCTCCGTCTCCCTCCCGCCTTCTCTCTCTCTCTCCCTCCCGTCTCTCTCTCTCCCTCCTCCTTCTCTCTTTCTTCTCTCTCTCTGTCCCTCCTGCTCCTCTCTCTCTCTCTCTCTCTTCCTCACCCCCCCTCTCTCACTCCCTCCTTCTCTCTCACTCCCTCCCTCTCTCTCCCCCTCTCTCTCCCTCCCTCCCTCTTTCTCTCTCCCTCCCTCCTCTATCCCCCCCTCTCTCTCTCTCTCTCTCTCTCTCTCTCTCTCTCTCTCTCTCCCCCCATAGTGTTCTACTGGTGTCTCCCCCCTCTATGCCCCAGCTGGGTACTCTCCTGTCTGCGGGTCCAGCTGGATCTCAAGTCTCTCAGGCCTCAGCACAGCCTGGGACTCGAGTAGTGAGCCACCCCGCCACCGCTGCCTCCCTGCCCCAGGTGAGAGTGGTGACGGCCCAGCCGGGGCTCCAGGCCTCCACGGCCCAACAGCAGCAGCAGACGCCCACGCTGGTACACTCAGCCCCACAGCACATCAGGGTGCCCGTCAGCATGGCGCACGGCAAGGGCATCACACAGGTAACCACCACCACACAGGGCAATGCCTGGAGGTTTTTCTACCACTGCAATGATTAGCTTAACTGGAGATATTTAGGTGTTGTTATTTTAAAGTTAGCATGCCAGCACACTGCAAGACATGATTTTCATACCGCAGCATGGTGCGTAGCTTATGGGTGCTACTCAGGGGTGTAGTGGGCGTTTCGCGGGTACGAGTCCCCACTTCTCAAGCAGATCATTTATGTAGCCTATTTGTAACTATTTAATATTGAGCATTCCCTTTTTAACATGATATTGCGTACCCCCACTTAAAAATCCCACAACACCTCTGGTGCTACTTATTTTGTTCTGTTTAGCTATAGCATTG
>JAODXP020003155.1:17500-31611 GCA_027497455.2 Sardinella longiceps
GTGTTCAGGCATTTGAGAATCTAATTGAAGGAGTAGGGTTTATTGTTTTAGCATTCAAGAAAAACTGTAATATAGGCTCTTTGAAGCATACTGCACTACACGTTTTCAACAGCAGAGGTCGCCATAGACTTCAGATGCATTGAGTGACTGAACTTTGTATTCCAAAAATTAAAAACTCCACTGGTTCAGAAAAGCTTCACTGCACATAAACACAAACACACACACACACACACACACACACACACACACACACACACACACACACAATACTTCACACACAATACTTCGCATGTATTCTCACTGTGTGTGTGTGTGTTTAGGTGCGAATACAGACTGTTCCTGCTCAACAACTGCACAGCGGACGGCTGCAGGATCTCCAAAATCCGTGTCCACTGTTGTCGTGACGACAGCGCCTTCTCCCAAGAAAACACCAGACCCCCAGTGACCCCCCCCCCCCCCCCCCTGTGTGTGTGTGTGTGTGTGTGTGTGTGTGTAAATATGTACTTGTATGACCATGCTATGTTTGTGTGTGTGTTGGAAGAAGTCTAGTTTTGAGTAAAAGAAGGCCTTTGTGATAAATTGTTTTTCATAAGAGGTTGATATAAGTGTAAATCTGACTGATTATCTGCTGGTCTAGTAGTAGGCCTAATAAATATTGACTTGAAGAACAGATGGAAGTGATGGAGTGATTCTGTCTGGCTTAGCATCACTAGAGAGTCAAAATTGTAGCGGACCTAAACTTTATAAATAGGCAGGCTGTGACCATAGTAGCCATTATCGATCACAAAGTAGGCTACGCCTGAATGACCTGTAGGAGCAAGCATAAGCTCTTCCCCAGACAGTAATTAAAACAGCCTAATTATTTTCACGAAAAGCATGAGGATTTGAGTTGGTGTTCCTTTTTTTGTATTACTAGGCCTACGCATTTTAAGGCTTTAGAGTCTCATCCAAAGTTGTCCAAGCACATCAATTCTATTAAAGGGACCGATCAAACTCCTTCCATTGCCAGAGTCTTTCAACCACGTACAATAAAGTACTACAGCCCTTCCAGCTTTAACTGTAACTAGAGTGGATTGGCGTACAGATTTTGGGTCCACAATTGTTTTTCTTTGCCATAGGTCTGTGACATAAGCCGCATAATAGATCTTAAGTTTTTACATTAATGGTCCTAAAAAGGTCTTAAAAAGTTTTGAATTTTAATTTAAGGATTTATTGGATTATGTGAGGTTTATCGTAAGGTGACCAAATTTCTTTGAGAAAAATACGGCATATTTAGGTGTTTGGCAAAAAATAGAATAGCGCTCAGAGAGCGCTGACCTCCACCAAGACAATGTGGTCACAGATGGTGTTCTGTCTGTCTGACTTACTGACTGACTGACTGACAAATCCGTGCAGTACTTTTTGAGTTATATTGTAGACAGACACACACACACGTGCGCACCAGCGAAAACATAACCTCCTTGGTGGAGATTATAACACTAGAACCTCAGTTTTAGGATCCTTTTCCCCCTCTCAGTAGGCGATACGTTGGCACATAGTTCTGTGGGTTGGCACTTATGTCAGAAACACTGAATGCATGATATGGACTGATTTTTGTGGGACCTCCCTGTCTGCACCCATCTGTAGGCCTATGCCTGTTCCAAAAAAGGGAAATAATCCATAAAGAGAGATTATTGCAATTAAGTATCAGACGCCCTCGATTGTTGCGGACAGACCACGATTTTGATGACCTGTTCCTGCCTGCACCAGTCCCTGAATTTGACCGAGTACTGACCCCTCCCGTCCAGGTGGCACAGGTCTGGAAGATTGAATACCCAGCCAGTTGCAGCTAGTTATAGTTTTAATCCATGTCTTATAGCCTACAGTTCTCACATTCTGAGACTGTAAACAAGATGCAACAGCATTTATCCAAAAAGGAGTGGCATTATGCATGTGTGTCCACTGTTTAAGCCTACTGAATTTGTTTGCCACTGTTAACATTACTATTTTGGAGAAGCTGTATACTTCAGGCTACCTTGTTGTTGTAGTAAAATATATCAGAACTATTCACAAGTTTTCTGACCTACAAGTAGCCTGGGAGTTCCCATGCTCCTTTGCGTGCCCATTTCATTTCACTCTGCAAAGGAGCATGGTGACCGTGGCTGATTTTCTCGCCTGCTTTCGGTATCCAATCGCAGAACCAAAAAGGGATTTGTACAGCCCTCCATTGCATTTTACGTCACGTAGTGGCTCTGGTATTGGCTCTGAGGTATGTACAAACAGTATGATAGACATTCGTAGCGCCCAATAAACGGCTCTGGACAATCGTAAACGATGCTTCTGCTACGAGAAATGCAATAGGTAGGTCTCCAGACTAAATATCACTTGTGATTTTTAGTTTGGCATTCGCCAGGCTAACCTACAAGTAGGCCTACCTGTGATTTCCAAGGTGACCTTGCAACTTGAAATGGATATTATTCGAGAGGGACCATCTTCATCAAATACTAAATGTGGGAAAGAGGCATCAGTTAGGCTTGGCCTCCATTATGCAAAGACATTTCCAAAACTGACCAAATAGGCTATTAAAAAAAAAAAAAAAAAACATAATCGATAATTGATAAACAATATGGCCTAATCATATTAGAACCATGTAGCATGTGATAAATAGCCTTGATCTATCTTTAAATCTTGGTGAGCAGCACAACCATGGTCAGAGAATAGGAGGAGATTGGTAACTTCCTGATTATTTGTATGGGACTATTTAGTTGACCTCCTGCAGCACCTTATTACTTTTCTCTGTAGCTGGTGACAGGGAGGGTGAATCCTACAAAACATAGCCATGGCGATGATCAGGCATATTCTGGGGAATACACTCCAGTGGGTCAGTCAAAATGTAGTCAATCACTTTTGCACTGGAGCTTATGTATGAGAGGGACTCGATTAGGATGAGCCTGGGCTGGCAAACTGGACTGAACCCTGGGGACCAAATCTTCTGGCTGTTACAGATGACTTATAACAGAGGTAGGATCACAATCTTTATTCTTCTTGTGAGTGGTGTTTAGGCTTCATTTTTCCACAAAGGTTAAAACACTAAACTTCATTCCCTGAACCAAATATGTATTGATTATTGAGTTAATATTTGGATGCACTATCTAGAACTTTGTGTTTGTGTGTACACACACATACACACAAACCAATAATATGAGTTATTTCCACACTAAATTAGTGTAACATTTGACTGGTTCCTATTCCTATTGGATTTTTATGTACTGTACAGCGTGTGGTTTAGTTTTGCGTGGTCATAGCTGAGTTTAGCTTTTTACAGTTAAGTCTGAGTTAAGTGGCAGGTTTGGAGATGTGGAGAAACTTTATGAAAGGGGGAGGGATAGCATAAACTATATAAAAATACAAACTATGTAAAATAAAGTAAAATAAAGAAATAATAAATACAATTTTCAGTCTTTGTAAAAGACAAAGTCTATGTGTGGGCTATGTATTCACTCCAGGAATGGAGTTAGTTTGCTCAGTCCATGAACACGGACAGTGTAAGTGTATTTAAGGTCAACAAATTCTGTTCTGGTCCAGATATGTGTACTGCATCTAATCCATACCTGGGCAAACTGAGGCCTGGGGACATGTGGCCCGTTGAGCTATTTAATCAGGGCCGTGGAACCTTCCCAAAATAGAATAATTTTTCAGGGATGCAAACAGAGGTATGGTCAAAAAGGAGTGAGATTGACCAGGGGGAGGGCGTCGCCTGGTGAGCGTGATCAACGCCAAGGTGGGTAGATCACCAGGGGGAGGGGCGTTGCCCCGGCTATGATTAGTCAGGGTCACACCAGGGTGAGGATATGACCAAGGGGGAGGGCGTTGCCCGACAGGGGAATAACAATAACAAATAAATGATGTAAGCTAGTTAATGCCATCATGTAGTCTGAGTTAAGTGGCAGGTTTCCAAACTTGTGACATGTAAAAAATGTGTTTATTGCGTAAGAGTGCAGTGTTTTTCATTTTTTTAGAAGCCTAGTGTGTATGTTATTTTGTGGCATGGTGTAAGAGATGAGTGTTTGTTTACTTTAAGACACAGTTACAACTGATTTGGGGTTATTATTATTATTACCTCCGCCAAGGAGGTTATGTTTTGCTTGGCGTGTGTGTGTGTGTCTGTGTGTGTGTCTGTGTACAAGATAACTCGAAAACTACTGCACGGATTTGGATGAAATTTTCGGACAACGTTTGTATTGGGACAAGTAAGAACTGATTAGATTTTGGTGGCGATCGGTGATCCAGAACACCATCAGTGACCACATTGTCTTGGCGGAGGTCTGCGCTCTCTGAGCGCTTTTCTAGTTCATTTTTGAAAGAAGAATCAAGGATTTGGGGAATGCGATTTGAAATTTAAGATTAGTGTTTAAGCTACTGTTCTGAGTAAAGGATGGCAGGTTTCAAGGACTATGTTTTAGCAACTAAATAAGCAATTGAGAAAAACGAATACAACAGCCACAGGCTTTTAATGACTTTCATTACCTTCAGGGCAGAGACCGGTGATCCGTGCTATGCTGCCTGGATGGAGAGAGAGGGACCACGATCAACTGCCTGTTTGAGCATTTGCATAGCAGGTCATTCTGGTGGCACTTTTACACATTCTGATACAGTCAGAAATTACAATTAATTACAATTGAAATGGATTATGCTGTGATGATGGTTAAATTGTGAGGCTCTGAGTTTGGGCTGTTTGACTATGATGAAATCATAACTGATGTATTTTTGTGGCCTTACAGGTGGAAGAAATTGGGGAGAAGAACCTGCTTGCTGCTTCGACAGATGAGGCCTGTGGCCAACCACGCTGTCTTTTTACTGCTTCGTTGGATAGCCTGTGGTCAATACACCAAGCCACCATGGTTTGATCTCTATGAACAGTTTTGATAGTTAAATTGGTATAGCCTATTGAATTATATAGCCTACAATATGGCCATGTCTGGCAATGTTCTTGCACTGTCTCTCTCTTGCACTATGGATACCATTGCTAATATTTGGAGTACCGGAATGTATGTAAATGTATGTCAGTATGTATGTGTCTCTGTGTGTGTGGTAGGCGATCACTTATATATAAATATACAAAATAAATCATCTGTATCGCAAAGTTGTTTTCTTATCACATCACTGTGTTGGAATTTTGTGAACTGCATCTGCTAGGGGCCCCTCCTTGCTGAGAAGATGTGGAGAAACTTTATGGAAAAGGGGGAGGGGGGATAGCATAAACTCCATATAAAAAATACAAACTATGTAAAATAAAGTAAAATAAAGAAATAATAAATACAATTTTCAGTCTTTGTAAAAGACAAAGTCTATGTGTGGGCTATGTATTCACTCCAGGAATGGAGTTAGTTTGCTCAGTCCATGAACACGGACAGTGTAAGTGTATTTAAGGTCAACAAATTCTGTTCTGGAGTGCGTTTCCCAAAAAACTAACGAACGTAGCATTTAACGAAGATCTTACTATGTTGGTTCAAGCTAGCGACTGAACTTATTCCCGCGTGTCCCAAAACGAGATAACTAAGTAAGTACCTCCTTAGTAAGAAGTTGGTTAGTAGGGAAGACGTTAGTCCAAACTATGTCCTTTGCAGATGTTTTCGGAAGTGTCCGGAGAGTTCGTAGGCATTCGTTGCGATTAGGATCATGGGATATCGCCAATGTTACCAAATGTAAAACTAAGGTGTTGTCATTTACAGTTGTGGATAATGTTCACTGTCTTTCCTATTTGCACCGAGTTTTAGAAAAGGAGCAATTTCAATGAGTTTGTGTTGGAATATGTTCAGAAATAAAGCATGGGCTTCGGGGAGGATGTGCAATTGCCAATAATGCCAATGCAAGCTTCACAGTTATTTTAGAAAGTTAAGCATGGGCTATTTGGCCATAATAGTAGTGTTTAATGAGCAACTACACACCATTAGTATTAATAAATTCTAAAAACGTATATTTATATGTATGATTTGAACAATTCTTGATGATGGTTGTTTTCAATTCGTCAGTGGCATACCTTGCTAAGGCAGTCACGTAGAGTTAGGCCAGAGACACTTATATAGGAGGAGACAAATCACTTCAGAAGTCCTCCCATTGAAATGCACTACGGCCGATCGTAACGCAAAGATGGGCGGAGTAGAGAAACTGGAAGTCCTGCCTTACTGTAGAAATAGCCAATCGCGTTACTGAGCGCTGTATGACTGACGGTTGGCTTTTTGTTTACTCCTCCGTCACTATGGTGATAGCCATAGATACAGACGGCAAGTACGGTTAACGCCCCCAAAATGCAAGGGTGGAGTCAGCGTGGGGGATAACAGAGGCCAATTTAACATTATGGTGAATGGACAAGGTAGAGAAAGTTGCTTAACAATAAAAGATCGCTAAGTAAAATTGAACAAAGTCCATATTTAGATGTTTTGTCTAATCATGACCTGTTTGCCTACTTGTGTTTAGACTAAAATAATTTTTCCATCATTTGTTTATTGCAGTTACACTAACAGAAATGTCATGAGCCGTCTCTGCTCCTGTCAAAAGTAAAGCAACTTTCAATCACAAGTCTGATTAGCTCAGTTAAGCAAGCTAAAGTTAGCTACATTTACTGTGGTGATCAATGAAGTTGGCTAGTTAGCAAGCTAATGAAGCTAACAAACATCATCTAGATTGTCATCAGTATCGCGTTTGGAGGGGTGTCAAGTTCAGAATTCACATCGGACCATCTGACCATCATTACTACCTTCAGGCATTGCCCTCAAAAATGTGTCTGGCTCCTTGTAGATGGTGCTCAGTGTAACTTGTAGCTTAGCATGCCATTGACTCCTTCACTAATTTAGGGTTTGTTTTCCCCCACATGGGGGACACGAGGAGCTGATTTTATGGGCGTGCCCGGACTTGCCGTCTGTATCTATGCCGCGATTGTCAGCGCAGGCGCAGTAAGCAATTTGCCGTTTTAAATAACGTCTTTTTAGCTTTGTTTTAGCGTCTGTCTGGTATATTTTGGCACTGTTCAACTCAGATTTAAACAAGGATTCACACCATATACTTTTTAAGTCCATACGACCAGCCAATCTGTACTTATGGATATTTCCCCATTCATTTTGGAGGGTCTGGTTAAGCCCAAATAGCTGCCCGGAGGCGTGTCCAATATGGCGGCCGAGTGATGGGACTTGCCTTAGAAGGACTTTGGTTAGGCACATTACTTGTTTCGTCAGTTCAAGTTCGAATCCAGCCGGGAATGCTGTAATGACGGCTTGATTTTAAATTAGGAATCGTAATGTAATGATTTAATTGCATCAAAGTTGTAATTTGAAGTTTCTGCCAGTCAAGAAGACCAATTGTTTTGACAACATGCATTTTACAACGTGTATCCTCTCGTCAGTTAAACTCATTTGTATGAGTTAAACTGAGGTCAATCAAACTGTGATAATTAATTCACGCTGTAGGTGGGAGTAATCAGAGACACTTATATTGGAGTAATGCATCAAGTGGTGTCGCGTCAGCAGTATTTCACCCCAAAACAGCCAAAGAAGACATCACGTGGCCATATCAAGCTTCTTTGGCTTTAACTTGTACCTTGGAGTGTCAGCTTGAACTAACAAGTTTTACTAACAAGATACTATGCTTAGTCTGGACTATGCTTTTGGGGGACACCAGTGATGAACTAACTATGCTTTGACTAACGACGTTATCACCATAGTTAGTTATATTGTCAACAAAGGAAGCTCGTTAGTCTGGCCGATGGCTTTGGGGAACAGAAACATATTCCAAACTAACTAACAAGCTACCTTAGTTAGCAACTATGCTTTTGGGGGACGGACCCCTGGTCCAGATATGTGTACTGCATCTAATCCATACCTGGGCAAACTGAGGCCTGGGGACATGCGGCCCGTTGAGCTATTTAATCAGGGCCGTGGAGCCTTCCCAAAATAGAATAATTTTTCATCTAGCCAAGGTGACTTAGCTTAAAGGCCTGATTTATCAAATTTGTTGTATTCATGAAATACAAATCCTTCCCTTTTAACCCTGCATGTTAACATGGTTACTACTGGTTTGAGACTTCCCAATTCACTGGTATCAACCCATAGGTTGTTAACACTTGACCTGTTAGTCAAAATCTAAAACCCAATGTGGCCCTTCAGGCCAAAACAATTGCCCACCCCTGATCTAATCTACCTGTCTACTTGAGGGTTGGAATCGGATCTGATGGTTCCTTGATAATTGAATCAAGTTGGCCACACCGCATCCATGATCTGGGTTGGCTCAATTCACAGCAGTTCTTCTAAAATCAATCAGAATTTATAGCATTGGATTATTCGATGGAATCATAATATAGAGCACGCCATCCAATGTCATTGTTAACTCTGTCATTTGTCCTGCCCAGAACTAGATCTCTATGGCTCTGTTCCGGCCCTATTATTCATTCTACCAATATTTTTCTCAGTAGCCCCCACATTCCTTTCCCATCCAGCTACCTGTATGTCCACACACTTTACAGATGTAACAATCATTTCACATCCTCAATTAACATTAGACTAAGAAAAATATCATTATACATTGTAATATGGAGTTAGTAAATAGAGTCACCTTTCAAATATGGACTCTAAAAAACTGGGGCTCAATGAAGACAATTGCGGGTATGTATGTAAATGTATAAGTAAAACATATATTTACCTATGATGATCATCATTAGCCTAAACTAAATGACTTCTTTCTTAGATTTCAAACACAGGGTTTTACTGATGAGTGTATGCCAGTTCCAGACTCACTAGGTGATGATGATATACGCTGGTAGATTGGTTGAAGATACAGTCATTATTTGCACGTTTGCACAAGGGAGGCTATGGGACCAGTTGGGATTTCTGCCCGCCTCTTAAAAACGTGTGCGGAGGAGCTTACCTGCCTGGTGTCCCATCTTTCAGAGTTCATTAGACTCCTGTTCCAGCTCTCTGGAAAAAGTCTGCAATCTCCCTATTCCCTAAAAAGCCCTGTGCTGCTATCCTGGCTTTGGCCATCCCCGTCTACACTTTTGAAGGCAAAGGCGTAGGAAGGCAAAGCAAGGCTGCTGTCCTGCAGAAAACAATGAATTTTAGACTGATAGCTGCTCTGATTTCAATAGTCATGGAATGTTTTGAGAGGTGTATGGTTTGTCTTCTAAAAAAATCAAGTAAGCCAAAAACTAGGCCCTTGGCAGTTGGCCTATAAACGCCACAGAAGTGCAGGCGATGCTATAAGCAGCATCGCCCCTATATAGTCCTAAAACATCTTGATGACACAATGGCCTTTAACAGTGTCTTAAGGTCCCTTAACGTCTCCTTTTTATTGATTTTTTTTTTATTGCACAGCAGCGGTCTGACGGTTCGGGCATTCAGACATATCCCTCTCAAACATGAAGTGATGTTCTTATATTTTTAACGTTTTGAAGTTGATTTGTCCCACCTCCATCGTCCTTTTGTGAGGCACAATCAAATGTAAGAGTGTTTAAGTAGGCCTAGTTGCACAATTTCCTAGGCTAGGCGCCAAACATTTTGCTAGGAATTCAAGGCTATGGAGACACTGTCATCACTTGTTAAATGCTGCCTTTCAGTAGGTGTTGTGCTTGTACTGTGGTAATCTTTAAGGACAGAGTCTATAGGACAAGGTAGGCCTACCCAATCCTGAGAGAGACACATTAAATACATTGAGATTGTAGGGCAAACACAAAATGAGTAGTTGCGCTTCATGGGTCAGCCTGTAGCGTGTCTTTTTATTTGTGGAAATTTAGAATGATTCATTCATGGTTAATCTTCAATTCTAAAACTGGTAGTTCCGGTCCTCGATTGTGATTGGTTGAAAACACGTTCGATAGTACAGCACAACCACATGTTGTTCTAAACTGCTGCGCCAAGAAAGTGAATGGAGCAGCGCCACTGACCTCAAAAAAAGACCTTCATATCCTCTTTTCAAGTTATTTACAACTGAGAGGCAACAAGCACTGCCACTTAAACAGGAAGTAAACCCTGGGGATTTTCAGTCCTGAGGGAAGTGCAGTGTGTAATATATTATCTTTTTGATTCACACCTCTTTCATATTTGGAGAATAGGCTTCTCAGTTAGGCCACCCCTACGCCTTCTCTAAAAATTAAGAATTCACTTCAGTTTCGGTCATCAAATATTAAATCTTGCAAATCCACTTTGGACAGACAATGATTATCAGTAAAATTGTTATGATAATAACATTTGTAAAGTATAGTGACATTAGAAGTTCAGAGTCCTTATTACCCATAATTCCCCAAGGCACTCTAACTTGTTACCGGACTCACACAAATGAAACTACCCTAGCTTTCTTGTTGGTAGCCTACACAGAAGAAACCTAACTTTCTTGTTTTTGCAAAAGTAGTAAAAAAAGATAAATTAAGTCTAGGCTACTTGAAAATTTTGAGAAAATTACAAATAAAAATGAGTAGTTTCGGAGTTAACATAATTCATATTATCTTAAAATGCTAGAGAGAACAAGTGAACATGCATTCAAATAATGGCAAACATAGTGCGGTTTACAACTCCGTTTAGGCAATGAGTTTCAACAAACTTTTTTACGCCAAGCAACTTGGTCTTTTTTTTACACCAAGCAAATTGGACTTATACCTATTCAAGTTCACTCATGTAATGACATTGTAACCTACAGTGTAGCCTGATAATTTGAGTTAATTCAAAAAAATGTTTAAACACTGGGGTTTAGGCCTTGTTGCAGAAAAACGGATCTGTGCATGCATCGTGGCTGTCTAATGTCTAGTTGCACCTTATAGACTTTGGTTGCACACTCCGTCATTATAAGGTGAAGTAGCTCCATCTAGTGGCTGACTCCTGCACGTCCAGGGAGGAGACCAAACTCTGTCCTCTGTGCTACACTTAATTTTTTTTTCTTCTGCCCAATGTGTGCTATGTATGCTGTATGCCAGGGGTGGGCAATTATTTTGGCCGAAGGGCCACATTGGCATTTAGATTTTCACTAACGGGCCGGGTGTTAACCCGTCAACCAGTTGGTCAAGCGGTTGATGCTGGTAAATTGGCAAGTCTCAAACCAGTAGCCTCAAAGGGGGATTTGTATATCATGACTACAACAAATTTGATAATTTAGGCCTATAATCTAAGTCTCCTTGGCTAAAAGATAAATTATTCTACTTTGGGAAGGCTCCACGGGCCGGTTTAAATAGCTCAGCGGGCCGCATGTGGCCCCCGGGCCTTAGTTTGCCCAGGCCTGCTGTATGCTAACTTGAAAGGACGCTAACTTTAATACCTCCGCGCCGCCAAGGTCGGTCACGTTGGTTTGTCTGTTTGTTTGTCAGCAGGATAACTCGAAAAGTAGGCTAGGCTACTGAACAGATTTGTATGACAATTTCGGATAATGTGTAACCTATATTGGGACAAGCAAAACTGATTCGATTTTGGTGGCGATCGGTGATCCAGAAGTTACATGATCTGGAATTTATATTGCGTCGTGACCACATTGCTTTGGCGGAGGTCTGCTTTTTAATGCTTTTCCAGCATTATTAAATTAATTTTCTGATCCAATTTGCCATCATAACTAACATTCAAACTCTTCCCCAGACTGCACTTTGCAGTAGTCTCCATGTTTTAAAGATAGCATGGTTCCTTAATGTGCCAAAAACGTATTTAATAGTTCCATTACATTGTTATGTGCCACCAGGTCTAGTCTACATGCTGTTTGTAATAATAAAGATGAAGCAGACACCAAACATGTAGACTGTACCACACACACACACACACACACACACACACACACACACACACACACACACACACACACACACACACACACACAATGACATGGCTCAGACCGGAATAGAAGAACATTTTTATATTTGTTTGTGAAACTACAAAACATTCTTGTGCTGGTGACATATGTACAATTCTGCTTTGACAGTACAGTGTTGATGAAAACAAAACGAAACAAAACAAAACAAAAACAAAACAAAAACAAAAACAAATTCACAGCTTTTAGGAGTCCCAAGAAAAGAAAAGAAAAGAAAAGAAAAGAAAAGAAAAGAAAAGACAACAAACCCAAATCACACAAGTGCAATAAATACATGCTGGATTTCTCACAACCATCGCAATGGAAAGACTGAATTCTTCATCACCATTTACACAACTGATTTAAAAAAACAAAACAAAAACAAAACAAAAATTGAAAACAAAATAGAAAGTTCTAGAGATCAACCTACAATGACAATCATTTGTAACTACCAGCTTGAGATCTGAAATTAGATTGATTTGAATGTTGATTGAGGAACGTGTGGTGAAGGTGTGTGTATGAGTGTGTGTGTGTGTGTGTGTCATGTCAAATGTGTGACTGTGCTGATGGACTGAAGAAAAAGACTAGAAACTAAAACACAGAGAGAAGCTGCACACTTGATCTAAGTGCACTTTATGTGAGTAACGCCCCAAAGACTCAGAGCTCCCAGACACACACCCTTTCCTCACACACACACACACACACACACACACACACACACACTTTATGTGAGCAACGCCCCCAACGATGCAGAGCTCCCAGACACCCGCAGGCCTACACACTCCACTCCTAAGGCTTTCGTATGATGCAATCTCGCTCTCTCTCTCTCTCTCACACACACACACTCACACACACACACACACACACACACACTGTTCTCTGCTACAGTTCCACCATCAGCACCAGGGCTACTTGTCTCTCGGGTGTGAGATGAACTGGGAAAACCCCTGCCACTGACATCTGGAAACACATTCAGATTCAGTCCGAAGCCTGCTGGTCTCTGGAGTTCTACCCTTCCGGAGCCGGAACCAGAACTCCAGAGAAGCTAATAAGCTCTATCTCCAAAAAAGAGAGAAGTAGAACCATTTGTCTATTCCTGTGTCAATCACATCTTATTCTGAGTCATTGGAGAAAGAGTGAACGTGGAAAAACAAAAAAACAACCCCCCCCCCCCCATAACCCCGACCTCCATAGTGCACCTTACGAGTGTCCTAAATGTGCTTTAGTATCCTACATGTGCTTTATTAGTACCCTACAGAGATTTTCCTAGTGTGCTAAATGGTGTCTCCAGAGTGCTCTTGTGTCAGCTGTTCTAGTGCTCAATGTGTACTTTCCAAGTGTCCTTAGTATGCCCTAGTGTCCTATGTTGTCTCCTTGTGCCCTTAAGTGAACCCTCCTTGTGCTCAACATGTGTGCTTTAGTGTCCTACATGTGCTTTCCTTAAGTCCTCTATGAAGTTTCTTAGTGTTCCAATGTGTGTTTGGTGGTTTGGAAGCAGTGACACGTTCAGGGATTTTTTTTTTTTTCAGCTGCACAACCCAAATGACGGAATGTAGATTTCCAGTCATTCTACAGTCCACCTGATATTACACACACACACACACACACACACACACACACACACACACACACACACACACACACACAGTGCAGTTGTGCATCAGCTACGTCCAGTGTCCAGGCATGATGAGACTATGACCTTCGACTTCACTTTACTTCACTTTCTGATAGCCTTCATTAGAGACATGATCCATCAATACCCATCAATAATAACGATTACATCATCACACACAGATCAATACACATGAACAATGGATAGGTGTCAGACTTGAGCATCAAGCTAACTACTTCCTCCCTAAAACATGGATGTGGATGCACCAGTGGATCTTATTGCTTCTGTGGGAACAGACCATGGCTGTTTCTCGAAGTCGTGAATGCTTCTTTGGTAGAAGACTCGCCTTTGAAGTCGTACACGATGAATACAAGGTTCCAACAGTATACTGTACAGCCTTGAAAAATCTACAGGCCAATTCATACTGAAGATCCGCAACGAGACGAAACAGTCTTAGAGAGGTGTCTTGGTGTGAATCAATTGTTGCAAGCTGTTGCAAGCCTTCGCAAAAGATTTAACATGTCAAATTGCAGTTTCAATGCATGTCAAATTGCAGTCAGGGTCTCAATACACACAGATATAGTATGGAGATATGAGATTGACACTCAAACAGATCGAGCTTGGCCTTAGGTCAGATATGAGGCACAGGCAGACAGACAGAGATTCAGAGCTGCTGCTATATGAGAGGCACATATAAGACAGACAGATGGAC
>JAODXP020003158.1:0-10000 GCA_027497455.2 Sardinella longiceps
AAGTCCATCAGCAGACTCAACATGTGACCATTAAATCATCACTTCCAGACTTCATCACATCTGCAGAGTGAATCAGTCTGGGATCAGAATGAGTTCATATCAGAGTCCATCAACAGACTCAAAGCAAGGTGAGTTAAATCATCACTTCCAGACTTCAGCACATCTGCAGACCGTATTAAATGATTTGGACTTGTTTGTACAGCACAGTCACACCGACACATACACTAACCACACACACACACACACACACACACACACACACACACCATACACACACTACACACACACAAACAGACAGACACACACACACAAACACACGCACACACCTTTGGTAGGATCCAGCTCTTGTCCGGAGAAGGATGTGTGACCAGGTCTCTGATTGGTCAGACTGTGTTGGGGTCCAGTAAGCTCCTCCCCTCCCAATGATTTTGGATCTTTTGCTCAAAACTCTGGAGAATCTCCCAGGACTGGACTGGGTGCTGTTGGGAGCTTGTCAGCCGTTTCAGTATCGTGATCCATGCATGTATCTGGTCATAGTCGACTACACATAGGCCTCACGTCCCCGACAGGCCCGACTTCCCCCACACCGTCCAGATAGGTGGTGAGAACGTTGGCCAGGCCTCTGCTCCAGGTCCTTTCTTTTTGTTCAGTAGATGCAGAGAAAGAGAGAGAGAGAGAGAGAGAGAGAGAAAGAGAGAGAGAAAGAGAAAAAGAGACAAAGACACACACCATATATGATGATTGAAGTACACTGCTTCTGATGTTAGTTCTGACACTTCTGATGTAAGTTGTCAATATAAAATGTGTCTGGTATCAGAATCATAGTTCATGTCAGAGTCCATCAGCAGACTCAAAACTAGGCGGTTAAATCATCATTTCCAGACTTCATCACATCTGCAGAGTGAATCTGTCTGGAATCAGAATAAGGAGAGTTCATCAAAGTCCATCAACAGACTCAACCTGGGGATTAAATCATCACTTCCAGACTTCATCACATCTGCAGAGTGAATCTGTCTGGAATCAGAATAAGGAGAGTTCATCAAAGTCCATCAACAGACTCAACCTGGGGGATTAAATCATCACTTCCAGACTTCAGCACATCTGCAGAGCATTATAAATGGCTAGGGTTACAGTATCATACTGTGTAGTGCAAACTCGTTCACACACACACACACACACACACACACACACACACACACACACACACACACACACACTATATATACACACACCTTTGGTGGGATTCAGCTGTTCTCCATCAGCTCTTCAAACACTTCAGCTTCAGAATCACAGAGTTGCCTCCACCTAGTTATAGTGTCACACAAACACACACACACACACACACACACGAGAGAGAGAGAGAGAGAGAGAGAGAGAGAGAGAGAGAGAGAGATGATGATGATGTTTCTGTTGGCTACTTCTGATATTAAATGTCCATTTTAAATGTGTCTGGTATCAGAATGATAGTTCAAGTTCATAGTCAACAGACTCAAAGGGTGTAGAAATCATCACTTCCAGATTTGCATCACACAAGATATGCAGTGGTACAGCTTTGCACACACGAGACACACACACACACACACACACACACACACACACACACACACACACACACACACACACACACTTACCCGAGGTGTCTAGTAGTCAAAATTGTCCCTCAATGGTAACTGCTGGTGGTGGTCGAGGCATGAAATACAGAGATAACACACACACACACACACACACACACACACACACACACACACACACACACACACACACACACACACACACACACACACACACACTTGTGACGGTAATGGGCTGGAACTGGACAAGGCATCAAAAAGTTGTGTAGCGTTCCCCTCTGGGCTTTGTTCCACGTAACCCAGGAGCACTTCTGAAGCCACGTTACCGCTGGTAGATGGGACGTGTGTAACTTAGTCTGCTGCTCAACAGCCTGGAGTATAGCTGGAGAGGCATGGAGCCAATGGTGACTGGTGTCCAGTTCAGTCCAGTTCCCCTGACTGGTGAGGGCGCTACAGTCCGTCATCTTGGGGAGACCCGGCCACTCTCTCCCCAAACCCCGATCAGCCGGTCTACTGAGCCTAAAGAGACCAGTTGGCTTAATATCTGCATGCACAGCCAGATGGGACGGACACAGAGGCTCTCAGTGGCTTAGACAACACCAGCATGAGCATAGAGCAGGGGGGAGAGAGGGGAGGAGCAGGAAGAGAGAATTATAACACTTTTTACAATGCTGAAGACATGGAAAATAACAATCACTGTCCATCAGTTTGAAGAAAAAAAAAGAAGTGGACATGGCCACAGTCAGAAACAGTATCAGGGATGCCTAACAACTCCCTTGCTAAGCTCCTGGCCAGTCCACTTGGCCCGAGCCTTGATACATCCCAGATATCTGAGGTCATTCCCCCTACACCACTGCCCCCCCCCCCTCATGCCGGTAATGGGCTCCAAGGCTTCAGGACCACACACAATCTAAGTCGTGACCCCAGTGTATGACTGTTGGACACACTCAATGACATGTGAGTCCATCCCTCTACTGGACAAGGCATTGTAAAGGTGTAGATGTGTTACAGCAGGGGTCGGGAACCTTTTAAATTTATTTCCATGAGATCCATACAATATACAGGTCTTTTATTCATTAATTTATCTTCTCTTTATTCGGAAAGTAATCAAAAAGTACAGAAAAAGAGTGTTTTGGCATAATCCTCATCTGTGAATGGCTTTCCATTTCTCACAATTGCTATTCCAGTCACCTTGGACTGAAATAGATAGAGGAATGGATTGAGATAGGCCTAATATTTTTCATTTTTAATGTTATCATTCTTTTTATTAAAGATTTGTCTGTGAGCCAGATACAACCATCAAAAGAGCCACATCTGGCTCCCGAGCCATAGGTTCCCTACCCCTGTGTTACAGTATTGAATGCATTTGCTGGGTCTTGTTCCTCGTAACCTATGAGTCCACGCTGTCACTGGTGGATGGGACTATAAGTCTGCCGCTCAATAGCCTGGAGTATACCTGAAGAAGCATGGAGCCGATGCTGACTGGTGTCCAATTCCCTGGACTAGTGAGGGTGTCCCTTAAACGTTTAACACACAAACATTGCTGAAGTTGGGGGGACATAGGAGGGGGGTAAAGTTGGGGGTGGGGGGAGATTGTGTGGGTCTGAAGGAGAGGACTAAAGCTAGGTTTATAGTCATACGTGCGTCGCACCGCAAAGCCCTCTGACAACGTAGAGCCTGTTGTAGACCCTCTCCGTGGCTCGACGTGCACCTCCAAAATTTCCTATCTATCCGTCAATGCGTGTACGAGAACGGAGAGGGCACTGGGTCAGGTAAGGGCTGTGATTGGTCAATCTCCCGGTTTCTTCTCACAACACCAGGGAGAACTCTATCGCTATCTCTAGCTTTTTAGTTAGATAGCAAGCTAGTTAGCAGACAGCAGGACACTCCTGGCTGCAATAAAGTTCATTTTCTTCCATTCAGTCAACTTATTTGTGCCTACTGATCACTATAACCTGCTCCTTGTGACAAGAGAGGCTATCAAAAGCTCAACTCCACACAGGTTACTATAGGCTACCCTACATGAAGTAGCCAGCAGAGTTCTGCTTAGTTGTTAATGAATAGGCAGACTTTGGCGCTGCTCATGCCGTCGGTCATTCCCGACGGCAGTATTTTTCTCTCCTGGCTGAGGGACAAGCGACGTAAAAGTATGATATGACTGGACACGCAAGCGGAGACTCGGAGACGGAGATGCAATAGGTGTACGCAGAAGTATACTTGAGCCTTAACACAACTGGGGGTGGAATATAGGAGGGGGATAAAGCATTCTGAGAATGTAATAGAGAAAGTTCTGAGGAATAGAGGCTCATTAAACTGGGGTGTGGAGAGAGAGCTGAACTGTGGGGGACAATAAAGGGGTTAAAGTGCTATGAGAAGGCGGGAGGGAGATTGTGAGGTTGTGGGTGATTGGGATTGATGGAACTGTGGGGAGGGGAGGGGAGGGAGGTGTAGGAAAAGGATAAAGTGCTCTGACGTCGTGAGAATGTGAGAAGGAGATTGTGAGGACGTGGATGATTGGGATTGATTGAACTGGAGTTTGGGGAGGGAATGAACTGTGAGGTGAATCAGAGGCTAAGAGAGGGAAGAGAGTAGAGCTGAGAGTTAAGGCAGAGAAGGAGGAGAGAGATGTGGTTTGGGAAGGACACTCACACTGGTGATGTAGCCCTGATCAACACAGCCCTGCTGCTCTGCTCATTGAGAGTAAAGGAGGATAACGGCAGTGGAATCCAAACAGCTGTGAGTGAGGACAGAGAGAGCGGCAGTTGGAGAGAGATGTGGTGTGGGAAGGAAGGACACTCACACTGGTGATGTAGCCCTGATCAACACAGCCCTGCTGCTCTGCTCCACATCCTGGTACTCCTTCAGCTCCATGAAGTTTAGAGACAGGTGTGTGTGTGTGTGTGTGCTCCCCCTGGCACAACTACACTCAAAGGTTAATCCATACGCAACCAGGAGATGCAGAATTTGATACTGGCTGAGCTACCCGCATGTTCAGAGCACCTCAGGGTCGATGTGTCAGGACATCTTGACTCGCTTCACCCACATGTAGTGTAGCGTGACTTTCTTTCTCAGCTCTATTCGCCAGCCTCTTCTGCAAGACCCATGATGCCAGTCATTTGGACCGCAGAGTGTCCTTAAAATACTTCATGAACTGGAGGGTGTTCCTCAGATAGCAGTTGGTGTGACCGTGTTGACCACCCAGCTCCCTGACTGCAGCCTCGTGGGGGAGAATAAGGGGTTTAGAGTTCCATAAGAAGGTGGGAGAGAGATTGTACAGGTCTGAGGGACAGGGGCTTTTGGAGTGTGGGCTGAACTGTGGGGGATGAACAAAAGGTTTAAAGTGCTCTGACAAGGCGGGAGGGAGATTGTGAGGATGTGAGTGAGGATGTGATTGATGGGACTGGTGAGTGGGGAGGGGGGTGTAGGTGGAGGATAAAGTGCTCTGAGAACGTGAACAAGAGAACTAGAGAAAGAGATTGTGAGGATGTGAGTGATTGGAATTGATGGGACTGGGCTGTGGGGAAGAACTCTGTGGTGAAGCGGAGGACGAAGTGTCCAAGTCCTTGAAGTCTTGGCTCTCAGATTCTTCGTCCTCGTTATCTGGCACCCGTTCATCCTCTGGCCCCTCAGATTGGTCCTCTGACCACGCTGCCCTTTCAGCGTCGATACCGCACCACCCTTGCTGCAATGTCTGAAAAACACAGAGAGTAAAGGAAGTTAACAGACAGACGGCACACAGGCGGAATCCAAACAGCTGTAAGCGGGCTGCCGGCTCCCTGTTGTATTTTTCTTGAAGCTCTCCCTCCGACAGGTACGGAAATCTGTCACCACAATTATGCGGCCATTTTCACCATTCACTCTAACCTGGTGCTCTTCAGCAACCATGGACATATCCTCAACAGCAGCCCTCCATGTCACACACACTCTTCTGGATCTGTTGCAGAAAGACACACACACACACACACACACACACACACACAGTTATATTCCAAATGTTACATAGCTACTTGTTGCCTCAGTTCTGTGTGTGTGTGATCAGACAATAGTAAACTGTCAGTGTCAAATAGCACTCCAAGCCAGAGACAAATCATCACTTCACACAAACAAACACACACACACACACACACACCCCATTTTTTTTAATGTTAATTTCTCCATATTAAATGTGTCTGGGATCAGAATAATAGTTCATATCAGAGTCCTTAAACAGACTCAAAGGCTGAGGTTAAATCATCACTTCCAGACTTCAGCATATCTGCATTATATTTATAAATGTTTTGCATCTGCACAGCATTGGACTGTAGAGTGCACACACACACACACACACACAGACTTACATTAGTGATGTCCCCCTCCAGCTCCTCCACCTGCTGCAGCAGCATGTTGGAGACCACACCTGGACGGTGCTCATAACGTCTGACCACACCTGGACGGGGCCCGTAACGTCTGACCACACCTGGACGGGGCTTGTAACGACTGACCACGAGGGCCCAGAAGTAGCCATAGAAGTGTGTTCGGTTAGACAGACACTTGTCTGCCCTCAGCGCAATATGTTTGCATAGTCACTTGTCTCATATCTTCAGGATGATCAGGTCACGGATGTCCAGATTGGCAGGTTGTGCAGCCCAGAGGTGGAGAGAGGAGGAGAGGAGAGGAGAGGAGAAAAGAGGAGAAGAGAGGAGAGGAGAGGAGAAAAGAGGAGAAGAGAGGAGAGGAGAGAAGAAAAGAGGAGAGGAGAGGAGAGGAGGAGGAGAGGAAAGAGGGAGGAGAAAAGATGAGAGGAGAGGAGGGGGTAGAGTAAGTTTACAGGCATTACATGCAAGCCATATGGAGGCTGATGAGGACAATGCAATTAAATTGCAATTAAATGAGGCCAGGGCTGGGCCATGGTCCAAAGTTCTGGAGAAGATGAGGTCCTACAGGAGGAGTTTGGGTCCAGTGTTCTGGAGATGTGGTGGAGGCGTTTGGGTCTGTGGTGTTACGCTACTTCACTGCGTGTTTGAGATCCAAACAGAGAAAGAAAATCAGGTTCTACACAGATGTCAACATCATCGTCCTTGTCATTTTTGCAAGCCCATCATCCTGTCACAGCAGGCCAGAAATTTCAACAACAGATTTCAACACATTTGACACATTTAAGGACTTTATGAACATTAATAAGAGGCTGAGAGGACTGGGGGTGGGAGGACTGGGGTAGAGGACAGGGGTAGAGGACTGGGTGGAGGACTGGGTGGAGGACTGGGGTAGAGGACTGGGTAGAGGACTGGGTGGAGGACTGGGGGTGGGAGGACTGGACTGGGTGGAGGACTGGGGGTGGGAGGACTGGACTGGGTGGAGGACTGGGGGTGGGAGGACTGGAGGTGGTAGGACTGGGGCTGAGAGGACTGGGGCTGAGAGGACTGGGGTGGAGGAATGGAGGTGGGAGGACTGGAGGTGGTAGGACTGGGGCTGAGAGGACTGGGGTTAATGTAAATGGGGTAAATGGGAGAGAGATGTGGTGACTGAACTTGACCAGGTAGCTGGAGCTGAAGAGGAGCTGAAGAGGGAATGAACACTGGGGTGTTGAAAAGGGGACTGAACAGGGGTTGAACATGTGTGTGAAGTGGGTGTGTGAAAGTTCATGTTTAAAGTCTTTAATGAGTGAACGTGTGTGTTTGTGTGAGAGTCCATGCACAGAGTCTGTGGGGTTATTCCTGCATCTCTGACTCCTCACATCTCTGAGTCTAAATCCTTTCTGTCGGCCTGCTGCTCTGACTGTCTGATTGGCTCCTCCTAGCTGATTAGCTCCTCCCACTTCTCTGACTCCTGCTGGCTGATTGGCTCCTCCTAGCTGATTGGCTCCTCCCACTTCTCTGACTCCTGCTGGCTGATTGGCTCCTCCTACTTCTCTGACTCCTGCTGGCTGATTGGCTGATGTTGGAGCTTCTTGTCTGGGCTGGTGAGTCTCAGGTCAGCTGTGGGGTTCAGCTGCACCTCTGGGACCAGTTTCTTCTTCTCTTCTTCTTAGCAGTCTGGGGAAAGAGAGGAGGAGAGAACAGAGGGAATCAGAGAGGAGGAGAGATGGAGGGATAGAGGAAAAGAGATGAAGGGATAGAGGAAAAGAGACAGAGGGATAGAGGAAAAGAGACATAGAGGAAAAGAGACAGAGAGATAGAGGAAAAGAAAGAGGGATAGAGGAAAAGAGATGGAGGGATAGAGGAAAAGAGACAGAAGGATAGAGGAAAAGAGAAAGAGGGATAGAGGAGAAGAGAGAGAAGGATAGAGAAAAAGAGATGGAGGGATAGAGGAAAAGAGACAGAAGGATAGAGGAGAAGAGATGGAGGGATAGAGGAAAAGAGACAGAAGGATAGAGGAAAAGAGACAGAAGGATAGAGGAAAAGAGATAGAGGGATAGAGGAAAAGAGACAGAGGGATAGAGGAAAAGAGACAGAAGGATAGAGGAAAAGAGATGGAGGGATGATTCTGGATCTTGAAATCTCTCGTACCTTTGCACGTCTCCAGGATGTGTGATGTGGATTCCAGTCTACTGCAGCAAACGCAGCGCTGATCAACAGTCTTGTCCAAGTCCCTCTGAAGGCTCTAGTCGGGTACAGATTGCAGCCATGCGCTTCCTTCCTTCATGCCCTTGAAGCTGCAGATCTGACGTCTTGGACTGACTGGCTGCCCAATCAGAAGAGAGGAAGAGTGGACGGGCCAGAGCAGGGAGTGGACGCAGCCGAGCTCCTCCTTCACTTGTGTGTTGTACATGTTGTTCACCACCCCCAGCACAACTGGATTGCATGTCATTGACCACCTCCTGGTGACCACAACAGCACAGAAGTGGCCGCAGTTTTCCTCCCAGTGGGCATCTGAACACAGACAGAGAGGCAGAGATTAATACATGTTCTGAGAAACAGGCATGTTAACACTTGGCCTTGGCTACTTGGTTCACAGACACACACACACACACAGACACACGACACACAGACACACACACACACACACACACACACACACTCACCAATCTGTGCTTCCATGGTCTTTCCTCCTCTTCGGTGATCCCCGGTTGGACGATGGAGCTCCGGTCCTGCCTGCTAGGAAACGTTCTATCATTTATTAACTCCTGTAATCACCTTAATAAGGCGGGTAGGGAAGATGCAGTCAGGTGTGTCTGCTCATCAATGGCAATGGAGGGAGAGAGCTCTCAGAAGCAGGTCTCTGATGAAGAGGGATCCATCCAAACTTGCTGCTCTCTTGTTAGACGGCTTGGACGATGTGGTCTGTCTGATCCAATTACCCAAATTAGGTGCCTCTAGAATTTGACGTGGACACGGCCAACATCCAACATCTCACACATCAGTATACTCCAGGCTCTTGAACAGTAGTAGAATTAGGTGCCTCCAGAGGTTCCTCTGGAGTTTGATGTCGATATCCAACATCTCACACCAGGCTCCAGGCTCTTGAACAGTAGACCCAGTGACACGTGTCCCATCAACCAAAAAAGAGACTCAGTGCCGCCAGGTGTGTGGAGCTAGACTTGACTTGACTTGACTACAACCAGGTTTCAAACCTGCCTGCTGATAGCCCTGGTGTCAAAGGTGGGTGGGGAATTTCTAGTCTTGTGTGCTTGCTGATAGCCCTCATAACCAGTGCTGGGTAGGGAAGTTCTAGTTCTAGTTCATAACCAGTGGTGGGTGGGGAATTTCTAGTCTTGTGTGCTTGCTGATAGCCCTCATAACCAGTGGTGGGTAGGGAAGTTCTAGTTCTAGTTCATAACCAGTGGTGGGTGGGGAATTTCTAGTCTTGTGTGCTTGCTGATAGCCCTCATAACCAGTGGTGGGTAGGGAAGTTCTAGTTCATAACCAGTGGTGGGTAGGGAAGTTCTAGTTCTAGTTCATAACCAGTGGTGGGTAGGGAATTTCTAGTCTTGTGTGCTTGCTGATAGCCCTCATAACCAGTGGTGGGTAGGGAAGTTCTAGTTCTAGTTCATAACCAGTGGTGGGTAGGGAAGTTCTAGTTCTAGTTCATAACCAGTGGTGGGTAGGGAAGTTCTAGTCTTGCATGCCTGCTAGTCCCGCCAGTAACAAAGGTGGGGAGCTTAGGCTCAACAAATTTAGCCAAAATCTTTCTCCAGGGCCGAGCAAAGCACAATAACCGAGTCTCACCTAGACAATAAAGAGGAAGAAGCCGACTATAAAGAGATCACATTGATCATGTGGTTTGTTAACGTTGATGATGTAGCTTGTAGTCTTTGCACCTCCCCTGTTGGGGGCTTTCAGCCCATCTCTCACCCCTCTTACTTTGTTCTTCCACAGAAGCAGCTACAAGGCAGCAGCAGCAGGGACGGGGAGGAGGAGGAAGAGAGGAGTCCAAGAGGGAAGAGTCCCCCGAGAGACATCTGTTCGTCTGGAGGGAGATGGTAGGGAGATGGGCCTGTCGGGACCGCCAGC
>JAODXP020003158.1:15000-31679 GCA_027497455.2 Sardinella longiceps
TGGGTGGGGTTTGAGTGCGTTTCTGTGGGCGTCTGCAACAGAGAGAAGGAGAAAGGTTAGAGACATGTGTGTGCTCTCTCAGGCACAGCTACACTCAAAGGCTGATCCATACCCATGCACCTGTTCATCCACTAGCCTCTGTCATTGCTCTTCTGGCCTCTCTGATTGGTCCTCTAGCCTCTATGATTGCTCTTCTGGCCTCTCTGATTGGTCCTCTAGCCTCTGTGATTGCTCTTCTGGCCTCTCTGATTGGTCCTCTAGCCTCTGTGATTGCTCTTCTGGCCTCTCTGATTGGTTCCCCTGGTTCTCCGGTTCTAGCTCCTCCAGTGTGTCTGAACCATGAAGTCCTTTGGGTGTTGGTACCGCACCACCCTTGCTGTGACGTCTGAAACACACAGAGAGTAAAGGAGGTTAACGGCACACAGGCAGAATCCTAACACCTCTAAACGGGCTGCCGTGATTATACGGACCACACACACACACACACACACACACACACACACACACACACACACACACACACACATGAGCGCAAACACACTTCTAATATTAATTCTCCACAACACACCTGTCTGGAGTTCAGCAGAATAAGCTCCAAATCATCACTTCCAGACTTCATCATATCTACCGCACACTACACATACTGTTGCACACACACACACACACACACACACACACACACACACACACACACACACACACACTCTTAGCACAACTGGTATGTACTTATAACATTCATCTTACCAAATACTCTGACCCCAGTCAAGAAGTCTTGATTTACATTCTGAGATCCAAACAGAGAAAGAAGATCAGGTTCCACACAGACTTCAGAACATCATCGTTCTTGTCATTTTTGCAAGCCCATCATCCTGTCACAGCAGGCCAGAGTTTCTGTGGATTTAAAACACATTTAACAATCGGCAAACACACAGCAAACAAACACCACAATTCTTTTTTTATGAAACACACACATACACACAGACACACACACCACAGGTGATATTTCTGTTGGCTGCTCCTGATGCAAGTTGTCAGAATGAGAGTTCATATCAGAGTCCATCAACAGACTCAGACTGGTAGGACTAAATCATCACTTCCAGACTTCATCACATCTGCATTAAAATATTTATAAATGTTTTGCATCTGTACAGCATTTGACTGTAGAGTGCTCACACACACATACACATACAGTATGCACACACACACACACACAAAGACTTACAGCCCTCCTGCATGAAGTTTCTCTGCTCCCACCATCTGCTGCAGCTGCATATTGGAGACCACACCTGGACGGTGCTCATAACGTCTGGCCACACCTGGACGGTGCTCATAACGTCTGACCACACCTGGACGGTGCTTGTAACGTCTGACCACACCTGGACGGTGCTTGTAACGTCTGACCACACCTGGACGGTGCCCGTAACGTCTGACCACACCAGGAAGGTGCCCATAACGACTGACCACACCTGGACGGTGCTCGTAACGTCTGACCACACCTGGACGGGGCACGTAACATCTGACCACATCTGGACGGGGCACGTAACATCTGACCACATCTGGAAGGGGCCCATAACGTCTCACCACACCTGGACGGTGCCTGTAACGACTGACCACGGGGGTCGAGATGTAGCCGTAGAAGCATGTTCAGTAAGACAGACCGTTGTCTGCCCTCAGCGCAAAGGAGTTGTTTTAGGTCCGGTGTTCTAGAGGAGATGATGTCCTAAAGGAGGCGTTTTAGGTTCGGTGTTCTAGAGGACATGATGTCCTAAAGGAGGCGTTTTAAGTCCAGTGTTCTAGAGGACATGAGGTCCTAAAGGAGGCGTTTTAGGTCCGGTGTTCTGGAGGAGATGAGGTCCTAAAGGAGGCGTTTGGGTCTAAGGCTACTTCACTGAGTGTTTGAGGTCCAAACAGAGAAAGAAGATCAGGTTCTACACGACCTTCAGAACATTGTCTTTGTCATTTTTGCAAGTCCATTTCTGAGTTTCAACAACACATTTGACACATTTAAGGAGCTTTCATGAACATTAATTAAGGGCTGAAAGGACTGAGTAAATGTCTGGGTAAAGAGGAGAGAGACGTGGGGACTGAACGTGACCAGGTAGCTGGAAGAGGGAGTTGAACATGTGTGTGAACGTGTGTGTTTGTGTGAGAGTCCATGCACAGAGTCTGTGGGGTTATTTCTGCATCTCTGACTCCTCACATCTCTGAGTCCTTACTGTCGGCCTGCTGCTCTGACTCCTCCTACTTTGCTGGCTCCTCTTGGCTGATTGGCTCCTCCTACTTCTCTGACTCCTGCTGGCTGATTGGCTGATGTTGGAGCTTCTTGTCTGGGCTGGTGAGTCTCAAGTCTGCTGTGGGGTTCAGCTGCACCTCTGGGACCAGTTTCTTCTTCTCTTCTTCTTAGCAGTCTGGGGAAAGAGAGGAGGAGAGAACAGAGGGAATCAGAGATGAAAAGAGATGGAGGGATAGAGGAAAGAGATGGAGGGATAGAGGAAAGAGAAAGAGGGATAGAGGAAAAGAGATGGAGGGATAGAGGAAAAGAGACAGAGGGATAGAGGAAAAGAGACAGAGGGATAGAGGAAAAGAGATGGAGGGATAGAGGAAAAGAGAGAGAGGGATAGAGGAAAAGAGACAGAAGGATAGAGGAAAAGAGACAGAGGGATAGAGGAAAAGAGACAGAAGGATAGAGGAAAAGAGACAGAGAGATAGAGGAAAAGAAAGAGGGATAGAGGAAAAGAGACAGAAGGATAGAGGAAAAGAGATGGAGGGATAGAGGAAAAGAGACAGAAGGATAGAGGAAAAGAGACAGAGGGATAGAGGAAAAGAGATGGAGGGATAGAGGAAAAGAGAGAGAGGGATAGAGGAAAAGAGACAGAAGGATAGAGGAAAAGAGATAGAAGGATAGAGGAAAAGAGACAGAGGGATAGAGGAAAAGAGACAGAGGGATAGAGGAAAAGAGAAAGAGGGATAGAGGAAAAGAGACAGAAGGATAGAGGAAAAGAGATGGAGGGATGATTATGTCTCTGGATCTTGAAATCTCTCGTACCTTTGCACGTCTCCAGGATGTGTGATGTGGATTCCAGTCTACTGCAGCAAACGCAGCGCTGATCAACAGTCTTGTCCAAGTCCCTCTGAAGGCTCTAGTCGGGTACAGATTGCAGCCATGCGCTTCCTTCCTTCATGCCCTTGAAGCTGCAGATCTGACGTCTTGGACTGACTGGCTGCCCAATCAGAAGAGAGGAAGAGTGGACGGGCCAGAGCAGGGAGTGGACGCAGCCGAGCTCCTCCTTCACTTGTGTGTTGTACATGTTGTTCACCACCCCCAGCACAACTGGATTGCATGTCATTGACCACCTCCTGGTGACCACAACAGCACAGAAGTGGCCGCAGTTTTCCTCCCAGTGGGCATCTGAACACAGACAGAGAGGCAGAGATTAATACATGTTCTGAGAAACAGGCATGTTAACACTTGGCCTTGGCTACTTGGTTCACAGACACACACACACACACAGACACACGACACACAGACACACACACACACACACACACACACACTCACCAATCTGTGCTTCCATGGTCCCTCCTCCTCTTCGGTGATCCCCGGTTGGACGATGGAGCTCCGGTCCTGCCTGCTAGGAAACGTTCTATCATTTATTAACTCCTGTAATCACCTTAATAAGGCGGGTAGGGAAGATGCAGTCAGGTGTGTCTGCTCATCAATGGCAATGGAGGGAGAGAGCTCTCAGAAGCAGGTCTCTGATGAAGAGGGATCCATCCAAACTTGCTGCTCTCTTGTTAGACGGCTTGGACGATGTGGTCTGTCTGATCCAATTACCCAAATTAGGTGCCTCTAGAATTTGACGTGGACACGGCCAACATCCAACATCTCACACATCAGTATACTCCAGGCTCTTGAACAGTAGTAGAATTAGGTGCCTCCAGAGGTTCCACAACAATTCAATGTGGATTCATCCAACATCTCCCACATCGGTATACTCCAGGCTCTTGAACAGTAGTAGAATTAGGTGCCTCCAGAGGTTCCTCTGGAGTTTGATGTCGATATCCAACATCTCACACCAGGCTCCAGGCTCTTGAACAGTAGACCCAGTGACACGTGTCCCATCAACCAAAAAAAGAGACTCAGTGCCGCCAGGTGTGTGGAGCTAGACTTGACTTGACTTGACTACAACCAGGTTTCAAACCTGCCTGCTGATAGCCCTGGTGTCAAAGGTGGGTGGGGAATTTCTAGTCTTGTGTGCTTGCTGATAGCCCTCATAACCAGTGCTGGGTAGGGAAGTTCTAGTTCTAGTTCATAACCAGTGGTGGGTAGGGAACAGTGGCAGCTGCTGGTTTTTCAGATAGGGAAGCTCAGATTGCGCGATCGGTATTATTTCATTTTTTTTTTTCATTTAAACTATTTAATTCTGTTTTTAATGTCATGGGCTGTCACATTTGTCAGGTTTATTTTTTCTATTGAAATATGCATAATTTAATTGTAGTCATTTTTTGCATTTGAATGACAACATAGGCTAAACTATATAGTCTCACCTAAACACTAAAGAGGAAAAAGCCGACTATAAAGAGATCACATTGATGATGTGGTTTGTTAACGTTGATGATGTAGCTTGTAGTCAACGGTCAATGTCTGGATCTCGAAAATATGACTAACCATTGATGTGGTAAGTAAACACTGAACAGAGTGTAATTTGAAACTTACTTTCATATACAGATACTGATCTGATTTGACCAAACATTACTTTTCAAAAAGCATCTGATGGGCAAATGGTGTCCAACTACACTCACTAATTACTAATCACGAAAGCAAAATAAAAATAAATAAATATCTGCGAAGCTTCAATGGCGTACTCAGCTCGAGGCATTACAGTTGCAAAGATAGAATAAGCATTTAGAAGCCCAAACTATCACTCACAACTATCAGCCCCCTCCTGAGATATCCATCTCAAATAAAACAAACTCTTTCAGCGAACTAAAAAGGAGTAGACAACCATCTGCCCATCAGAATACTAAACTAATATTATGGTCTAGAATGCAGACGAGTTCCAATGGTTTAAGAACTGGGTGGAGATGAGGGGGGCAGCAAAGCCGCTGAAAACAAGACCCGGAAAACAGAGCACCTCCAGCCAGGAAGCAGAGGAAGAGGAAGGCGCCGACATGTGCCCCGTCTGCCCCACACTGAAGAGAGAGAACAAGTCTCTCAAGTCCGAGCTGAAGAAGCTGGCCAGAGAGCTGGAAGGCAGCCGGCGACAGTGCCGGAACCTGATCCGCCGGCTCAAGTGCGTGCAGGTAAGTGGTACAGCACTCCAACACCCTTTGCACCCATTGGATCTCTGAGAAGGTAGCCAACACTCTCTTCTTTCTAACACTCTTTTCTTTCTTTTTCAGCCAGGACAACCTATCCCAGGACAGCAGCAGGTGGAGGCAGACGTCTCCAGCGACTCCACAGAGTCCCAGCAGGAGACCCAGCAACAGGAGACCCAGCAGCCCACCACCACCCCAGCAGAAGAGCAGGCCATGCCCCCCATCGAGGAGGAAGATGACATCTTTGAAGACATGCCGGCCCTGGAGGGCCAACCTGGGGATCCCGACTACGAAGAAGGACAGCTCGAGACTCAGCTCCCCCAGCCCTCTGGCCCCGAGACCCCCTCTGGCTCCAAGGCCCCGCCTGCCCAGCCTGCCCAGCCCGCCCAGCCCTCCGGCCCATCTCTCTCCACCGCAGCCCCGTACGTCGCCAGGCCTCCTCCAGCCCAGCCCTCCGCCTCTCGCTCCAAGACACCTCAGCCCTCCCAGCCCTCCCAGACCTCCCAGACCTCCGGTTCAAAGCCACCCTCCGCCGCCAAGCCCCAGCCAGCCCCGCACTCCGGTCCCAAGGCCCCCTCCGGGTCCAAGAGCCAGCCTCCCCCTGCCGAGTCAGAGCCCCAGCCGGGGACCTCCACCGGCCCAGAGCCTCACAATTACGTAGAGGTACTAGAGGGGTGGGGAAGAGCCTCCGTCCTGAGAAAAATCATATTCCCGGCGAGTATGGAAGAGTACTTGCAAGAATATCTGAGGTTCCAGGCCGGCTCCGCCACGGTGGGCCGGCAGTATGAGACAGCCCTGTCCAAGGTCAGCCGGGTCCGGTCGTTCCTGTACTACTTGAGCCACGGAAAAAAGGACCTCTGGAACTGGCTCTTCCTGGATGACCCGGAGGGGATCAGAAGGCAAGTCGGATTAGCCGGTATCTAACTTTTTTCTTGCAGGAAACGGGTGCTTGTCGGTGACTAACCGTGCGATTGTCGTTGTGTTTTGCAGATGGGTGCGGAGGCTCCAAACTGGTAACAGGGCCGTCACGACGGCAAATTTCTACCTGAGGAACAGTCACCAATTTATGGCGTACTTTAAAGAGACGAAGCCAAAGCTGGCGAGGCTGTCGCAGGCACAAATCACGGGGGTCATCCGGGTGATGACCAAGGCCCTAAAGGAATTGCGAAAGAAGGTGACCCTCCACCAAATGAGGGTCAAAAGAGTCAAGATGGCGAGGTTGGTGGAGCCGGAAGTTCTGAAGAGGTGCCGGGAGGGCAGCCGTAAGAAAATCCCCCAGATTCTCGGTAAGTGTGGGTCGGCCTTTGGGTGGAAGCTTGCCCGAGGGAGCGAAGGCCCGTCTCTAACCTTTCCCTGTCTCTCTTTTACAGAAAATCTCAAGCAGGATAACTGTATCACGCACAGGCAGCGCCTCTACGGTTACCTGGGATGCTTCGTGGCCTCCCTGTACGGCCACAGGCCAGGGGTCATCTGCAACATGGAACTCAAAGAGTTCCAGGAGGCGGAGAAGCTGGGCTGCAGGGAGCAGGGGTACATCATCAACGTGAGTGTCCTTCCTTCCCACACCCACCTCCCATCTCTTCCCGACCCCCTCTCTCTGCCTCCACTCACACCTCTGTTCTCTCTCTCTCTCTCTCCGCAGGTAGACGAACACAAGACCAACCGAGCGTTCGGGGCGGCGCAGCTCTTCCTTTGGCCGGAGGAATTTGAGTGGTTCCGCGCTCTGGGTCTCCCTCCGAGGAACGGCCAAGCCGCCCCCCAGACCAACCTGGTCTTCTTCACTGGGGGAGAGGGCCGTGCAAAGACTTGAATACCTTAATGAGGAACGCCTGGAGGGAGATGGGCCTCCCGGGCAGCCCCACCTTCACAGACATCCGGACCGCCGTCAGTGCATACACCAAAACGGTGCACGCCCCCGAGGTCCGCAAAGAAATGTCCGTCTACATGTGCCACGAGACGGAGACGGCCGACAAGTTTTACGCTCTGTCGCTCTCGGCGACCCAGTCCAGAGAGATGCGTCAAAGGTTTGACGAGGTGACGACGGAGAGGGGCCTATCTAAGATCGCGGCCGAGGGGGTGGCGCACCCCAGGCGAGACGGCGGTCCGGAGGAAGGGACCGAGGCGGCGGCGGGCAAGGGCAAGGGCAAGGGCAAGGGCAAGGCCCAGCAGGCCCAGCCCAAAGAAACCAGCAGCTCCGACGTCAGAGGACGAGGAGGACGTTCCGTACCAGGAATCGGGCAGCTCGGTGCTCCTGGAGGAGCTTGAAGAGATGCAGGCGAGTGTTTGTACCTCTACCCACCTGTACCTCCCCTGTTGGGGGCTTTCACCCTTTGTCTCACCCTTCTTTCTTTGTTTTTCCACAGAGGCAGATGGAAGGCGACGACGATGACGTCGACGAGGTCCAGGAACGGCCCGGGTCCCCCCCGAGGTCCGCCTGGCAGCCCGTGGCGGAGAGCACCCCCACCAGGCCCCAGCCGGAGACCCCCAAGCAGAAGGCCCCGCCGTCCGACTCTGACAGCTCGCCTGTGAAGACCCCCAAGAAAAAGAAGGCCAAGGTGGCCTCTGACAGCGAGCCGGAGCCAGAGTCACCCGTCAAGGGGCCAAGGGGCCAAGGGGCCAAGGCGGTTAAGACCAAAGGGAAGCCCGTGGTGGCAGTCGAGCAGCTACAGATTAGCCCCAGCAAGCGGTTGCCAATATCGCCAACGGACGTCTTGTGGAGCCCCTCCAAATCGACCGCCAGGGCCCGGCGGTTGCTGCGGAGGAAGGGGGTGTTTGTCCCCACCCCAGAAAAGCCTCAGCAGCCTGGCACCAAGCCTCCAGCCAGGCAGCCCAAGAAGAGGCCAGAGCCAGAGGGGCGTCTGGAGCCCCAGCAGCCAGAGTCCCAGCAGCCAGAGTCCCAGCCGCCAGAGTCCCAGCAGCCAGAGTCCCAGCCGCCAGAGTCCCAGCAGCCAGAGACCCAGCAGCCAGAGTCCCAGCAGCCAGAGTCCCAGCCAGAGGGAGAGTCCCAAGAGCCAGAGGGAGAGTCCCAGAGAGCCAGAGTCCCAGAGCCAGAGTCCCAGGACCAAGAGTCCCAGCTGGTACCAGAGACACAGGACTCAGAGTCCCAGGACCAAGAGTCCCAGCTGGTACCTGACACCCAGGAGGTGCCAGAGTCCCAGCAAGAATGAATCCCCATCCCCACTTCCACCCCCACATCCCTGATTGATCATGGACAATCCCCCTCTCCCTCACATCTCCCTCCCAAGTTACACCAGCACTTTCAAGTTCACCCCACACCTACATCCCCATCCCATCACCCAAGTTCTGCACTTTAGCCCCCTCCCTCACATCTCCCTCCCATGTTCTTTGCACTTTTTTGACTGTTTTGTGATGTTATTTATCTTATTTATGTGTGTGTTTGGCAATAAAAAGCCTTAAAAGTATTTTCTGTCTGCTGTTGCATTTCTGCCCAAGTGTTGCAATAAAAACTTAAACCCAAAACCAAACAAACAAACAAAACCCAAAAGTTCCTGAGCTGCAAAGCAGCAGAGTCCAACCGAGGAGAAGAAGCTGGAGGCAGAGAAGGGGAGGAGGGGGGAAGGGGCCCTGCAAGGACGCCAGGGCAACGGTGTCGATATATTCCAAGACTGTCCATGACCGCGACTAGTAACTAACCATGCCTTGCAATGTCTTTTACAACTGCACAACTGCCAACTTCTACGTGAGAAATTCACATCAATTCATGAAATACTTCAAAGAGACCAAGCCCAAAATGGCCAGTGAAAAGGGTCAAGATGGCGCGCTTTATGAAGCCAGACGTGCTGAAACGCTGCAGAGAGGAGAGCCGGCAGAAGATTCCCCACATTCTGGGTAAGTATGGATCCACCTTTGAGTGTAGCTGTGCCTGAGGGAGCACACACCCTTTCTCCTTCTCTCTGTTACAGACGCCCTCATCAACGGCAACTGCATCACGCACAGACAGAGGTTCTACAGGTAACTCTCCTGCTTTGTGGCCTCCCTGTACGCCCACCGCCTGGACACTGACACACACAGTCCCCATCTTGAGCAGTATGGATCTTCACTGCTGATCACCTGGTGGATGGATCTATCTTCATAGTAGATCACCTGGTGGATGGATCTATCTTCACTGTTTATCACCTGGTGGATGGATCTATCTTCACTGCTGATCACCTGGTGGATGGATCTATCTTCACTGCTTATCACCTGGTGGATGGATCTATCTTCACTGCTGATCACCTGGTGGATGGATCTATCTTCATAGTAGATCACCTGGTGGATGGATCTATCTTCACTGCTGAACACCTGGTGGATGGATCTATCTTCACTGCTGATCACCTGGTGGATGGATCTATCTTCATAGTAGATCACCTGGTGGATGGATCTATCTTCACTGCTGAACACCTGGTGGATGGATCTATCTTCACTGCTGAACACCTGGTGGATGGATCTATCTTCATAGTAGATCACCTGGTGGATGGATCTATCTTCACTGCTGAACACCTGGTGGATGGATCTATCTTCATAGTAGATCACCTGGTGGATGGATCTATCTTCATAGTAGATCACCTGGTGGATGGATCTATCTTCACTGCTGATCACCTGGCGGATGGATCTATCTTCACTGTCTGGAAACAAAAGCAAAAAGCTAAACTAACACCACAAAAAATATATATATTCTGACTTTTTTTGTTTGTTTCTGATGTGAGTTCTCAACATTAAATGTGTCTGATATCAGAACGATAAGAGTTCATGTCAGAGTCCATCAGAAGACTCTTGTACGCACGCACGCACGCACACACACACGCACACACACACTCAAACACACACACACACACACACACACACACACACACAAACACGTATGCACACACACACACACACACACACACATAAAAAACACAGATGGGATGTTAATCAAAGTTCAGCTACTGGTTAATGTTGTCCAGTTAAATACAATATCTGCCTGATATCAGAAAGGAAATGAGTGTCAGTGTTCAGTAACAGAACTCAAAAAGAAAGGGAAGATCATCACTTCAGGATCTGTATCATACCTACAGCACGAGAAGGGTCCAGCTGCAGGTATTGACGGTTCCGCCTTAATGCCAGAACGCCCATGGGCGTTCCAAGAATTTGCAGATTGGCCAATCGTGAAGAATTTCGCAAGGGACACTGGGTATGATGTCATTCTCAAATCCATTTCTGAAAGCTATGGCGCACACCGCTCTAACTCGTGGTCAGCAATGGTGACATCAGGAAGATTATGTTGGTAAGTTGGCTATATTGTTTATTTCGACAACATGCACTGACATTGTAGCCTAGCTTTCGCAGACACTCGTGTATTCATTCATCTGCGCGGGAGTCAGGTTACTGACATTAAGGTTGTAATCTTAATTGCATTCGAATTCGACAGACAGATAACGTTAACGTTAGCAGCTAACGTTAGGGTCGTGTTCTCTTCTCTCGTCCTACTGTATGTGGTGTACACTTAGCAGCTAACGCTACCTAAAAGAAAGTACCCCATAATATAAGTGCTAAACAAAACTGTTATTTGAAATACGATACGATTGAGAAGCAAGGTTAACGTGGTTAAGCACAACGGCGCCATGGACCTGTGCACAGATATTAAACCTGAACTGTGAAAGTATGCTAACGTTATGAATTGTTTGGCTGATGAGGTAAAATGTGTGCCTGCAAATCTTTGCATTTAGTCAAGTTGCTTACACTGCTACAGTCTTGATTGTTAACTGTGATTTGATGACATAATCAAAGCTATTGAGGGTGGAGATCTGTATACAGCCATCATGAAATACGATACGATTGAGAAGCAAGGTTAACGTGGTTAAGCACAACGGTGCCATGGACCTGTGCACAGATATTAAACCTGAACTGTGAAAGTATGCTAACGTTATGAATTGTTTGGCTGATGAGGTAAAATGTGTGCCTGCAAATCTTTGCATTTAGTCAAGTTGCTTACACTGCTACAGTCTTGATTGTTAACTGTGATGACATAATCAAAGCTATTGAGGGTGGAGATCTGTATACAGCCATCATTTAATGATAATCATTGTTAAGAAATTGCGTTCTTTTTTCTCAATTACAGGGTGCATCTTGCCAGTACCAAAGCAACAGCTGTGGGGTATATATGTTGATGGTGAGAGAGCCTACAATATTTTACAAAATGATTACTGATATTAAGCGCTTGTAGACCAACTAACAGGTCCTGATGTTTTTTTGTTTGTTTGTTTGTTTTTTTCAGTATGCAATGTACGCCACACTGGAAAAGACGTGTGATTTTGGGGAGGTGAGTTTTCTGAATCTTAAAAGAATATGTAGTGGAATATGTTTTTGTAATATTCCAGCCATCCTATTTGGAGCCTACAGTTAACATTCACCATATACACTTAGCTATTGAAGGAAAAGGACTACATCTCTGTACATTGCCAGTACTATAACCTTGTAAAAAGCTATGGAGATCTTTAAAAGGGAACTATGCTACGCTACTATACTAACATTTTTAGTTCAATTTACCTTTATTTAGCAGCTTAAGAGTCATTGTGGTGATTGTACAGCAGTTTTTAGGTCGATTGATAAACCGCTTCGCCTCGCTCTAGCTCCTCTCGGCGTAGAAATTGAATATGCAATATTCATATGCATAGTTCATCTTTTTACTGTACAGGTTGATATGTTGTCTATTTGGAGGTGGTGGTGCCAACAGCTGTTGCAGGGATCCCTACTGAAGTATTATATACTGTATTCATAATTTCCTCACTACTCATACATATTGGGTGGTCCCAATACCTTTCCCACTACCCCTCCCCCCCACCCCCACCCCCCCCCCTTTCCTGTAGCCCTACAGGTCAACGTAGCGCATCTGTGGCACCTGTCAGCCAAACCCTGGAGGCCGCATGCATGGAGAGGTACAGTATTAGAGATTGTACTTTACCATTTGCCCACATAGCAATAAGTAAAAGAAATTTTGAGTATTTTCCTATCTGCTCATATTGGCTGCTCATGAAGCTGGTAGTTAAACCTCACCCTCTCTCTCTCTCTCTCTCTCTCTGTACCCCAACAGAACAAGCTGGAACACCTTTCTTGCCCTCGCCATTAACACATGTTGGTCCCACCCTTGAAGCATTGAGCAGAGAAAGGTATTAAAGAATGTACTTTGCCATTTGCCAACATCTATCTATTAATGCATGGAAGGCCTGTCTGTTACCCTGTGTGTCTATTCCATGCAAAACCCGTGGGCGACACAGGATGCTTTACATTGACATTAAGTCAATTTATATCATAAGCACATGAAAAAGTGGTCTATTTTGTTTTTAGGATGTTCACTGCACTGCCTTCTGTGGTGTAACCAGTTCCATTGATCACAGTGGAAGTTAATTGTTACGGCAGAAGTGGCTTTCACTTCATGCATCCAGCGTAGCCTCCCTGTGTAACTCTTGAGCCACTCATCTGACTGACCATCAATTTGCTACAGGTCTTGCTAATGGCATGTGTGAGAGCAGTGCGAAGTGGTTGGCTTTGGACCAAAAACAACAAATATCTTAATATTAAGCCAATTATATACTGTATCCATAATTTCCTCACTACTCAATACATATTGGGGGATCATGAAGATGATTGCTAACCCAACACCCCCCCACCCACCCCGCTTGTAGCCCTACAAGTCAAGGTAGCACATCTGTGGCACATGTCAGCCAAACCCTGGAGGCTGCATGCTGGGAGAGGTGTTACATTGTACTTTGCCATTTGCCCACATAGTAATAAGTTATACAAAAGAAACATTGAGTATTTTCCTCTCTGCTCATATTGGCTGCTCATGAAGATAGTAGTTAAACCTCACCCTCTCTCTTTCTGTACCCCAACAGAACAAGCTGGAACACCTTTCTTGCCCTCGCCATCAACGCATGTTGGTCCCACCCTTGAAGCATTGAGCAGAGAAAGGTATTAAAGAATGTACTTTTGCCATTTGCCAACATCTATCTATTAATGCATGGAAGGCCTGTCTGTTACCCTGTTTGTCTATTCCATGCATAACCCACGGGCTACACAGGATGCTTTACATTAACATTAAGTCAATTTATATCATGAGCACATGAAAGAGTGGTCTATTTTGTTTTTAGGATGTTCACTGCACTGCAGTGGTGTAACCAGTTCCATTGATCACAGTGGAAGTTAATTGTTACGGCAGAAATGGTTTTCACTTCATGCATCCAGCGTAGCCTCCCTGTGTAACTCTTGAACCACTCATCTGACTTACCATCAATTTGCTACTATGTGTGTGAGAGCAGTGCGAAGTTGTTGGCTTTGGACCAAAAACAACAAATGTCGTTATACACTGTATCCATAATTTTCTCACTACTCATACATATTGCATAATTTTCTCTCTGTTCATATTGGCTGCTCATGAAGATGGTTGCCTCCCTGTGTAACTCTTGAACCACTCATCTGACTGACCTTCAATTTGCTACAGGTTTTGCTAATGGCATGTGTGAGTGCAGTGCAAAGTGGTTGGCTTTGGACCAAAAACAACTAATATCTAAATATTAAGCCATTGCCCAAAGCAGTAAATCATTCAAAGCAAACCTTGCATTTATTTTTTATTTGGTGTATTCTCTCTTTCCCTCTCCTCAGCCCCGCAGAACAAGTGGCAGCGATGGACAGGCCTGTCCTCCCCCCGGAGATCCTGCAGAGGATCATCAAGGAGACGCTCTGCTTGGACATGGGAATGCTGTTTTTTTTTTAATAGGATATCATCATAGAAGATGTCTGACTCCCTGCCTGGCACTAACACACACACACACACACACACACACACACACACACACACACACAGTCCAGCCAGTCTCCCAACTCACTGCACAGCATTTTAATGTATATGACCACAAATTGTCCTGAAATCCTTGAAGTTAATGCAAATTAGTTAATAACACCATATCCTTAACAGAGCAAGGTGTAAGTTCTAATTTCTTATCTCTAAAACTGGGGGGTAGGGATATCTCAGGCTTTTTTTGTTGAGTTCTGAGACATGCTTCTTTTTTGAGAGAGAGAGAGGATTGGGGGATATGTTTGCAATATAATATAATAGTATCTGAAGTTTAAGGATTTTATTTGTTCAGTTTGAAAAAGAAAGAAGAGAAACTAGGGAAAAGGAGAGAAACTTAACACTGCCAAGCTGATTCCTGACCTTGTGCCACTAGCTTTAATCCAGTTTTATTCATTCTTTATTTCTTGTTTATTCATTGCTTTTTATTTATTTGCTATTCTGGTCTATAATGTGTTTTTGGTATTTATTTATTTGTTATGCAGGTCTGAAATGTGTTTTAATATGTCCACAGATGTAAAATAGCTTTGTAGCTAACTGGTACATGGCCCCTGTCAAATAAACCAATAAACTAAACTTCACTTCACTGTTCATGTTTGTTTGAAATAAACTGTTTGAGAGTTACAATTCTGTTTTATTTAATCATCCAATGTGTACTAAAGGTGGTGGGGGCGGCATAGAAGTGTCCCCAGCTCGTAAGCGACGTTCAACATGCAACCTAGAAGTGCAAGTTTTCTGTATGGTCTCAATGGCGGAATAAAACTGTTTTTGTGTTATCGTTATCATACTATAACGTAGAGGGACGTGCCGCGTGACTTATGAGCTCTGCGGATTCAGTCAGTAGGCTATCTGTAATGTAAAGGAAGGGGCCTCATTGAGTGTATTCACTGGTATTACAGTAGGGATACACTGAAAAATATTTGGTTGATGTAGGCCTACGTGTCCTGTTAACTCTTTTTCCGTTTGACATCAAACAATCTGCATGACTTAAATATTGCAAATACTCCTTTTACAATCGGAATAAGAATCATTTTCACGAACTTTACTCTGGACAAAATACAAACGAGTCGCCAAATGCTTTCACTTTCCTATCTATCGAGGCTAGCGATAGCACATGAGAACCCGGATGTTCAATAACAAAGCAGCACGTTGACAGTGACTAAGTAAGGGGCAGTACTGTGTGGAGGGCGTTTTATCGAGGACTGGGCGTTTTAGATGAGACGCAGCTGGATGATGTTGTACAGCACACACACACTAACATGCAGAGTGATACAGCTGTGTACACAAACACACACACACACACACACACACACTAACATGTAGTGATACAGCTGTGTAACACACACACCACACACACACACTAACATGCAGTGATACAGCTGTGTTAGCACACACACACACACACACACACACACTAACATGCAATGATACAGCTGTGTTAACACACACACACACACACACACACACACACACACACACTAACATGCAGTGATACAGCTGTGTACACACACACCACACACACACACTAACATGCAGTGATACAGCTGTGTTAACACACACACACCACACACACACACACACACACACACACACTAACATGCAGTGATACAGCTGTGTACGCACGCACACACCACACACACACACACACACACACACACTAACATGCAGTGATACAGCTGTGTACGCACGCACACACACACACACACACACACACCCACTCACCACATGCAGTGATACAGCTGTGTACACACACACCACACACACACACACACTAACATGCAGTGATACAGCTGTGTACACACACACACACACACACACACACACACATGCAGTGATACAGCTGTGTACACACACACCACACACACACACACACACACACACACTAACATGCAGTGATACAGCTGTGTACACACACACCACACACACACACACACACACACACACACTAACATGCAGTGATACAGCTGTGTACACACACACACACACACACACACACAAACACACACACACTAACATGCGGTGATACAGCTGTGTTAACACACACACACACACACACACACTAACATGCAGTGATACAGCTGTGTAAACACACACACACACACACATACACACACACACACACACAAACAGGTATAAAAACAAACACACAAACACACGGACAGGCACACACACACACACACACACACACACACACACACACACACACACACACAGAAGGCATGGGTTGCTCTCCAGCTAACCTCACCAGCATAGATGGGTCAAACCCTGAAGTGACCCGGCCGATACCAGAACATCCACTAGAGAGACGGACAGACAGGTGCTGGTGGGGGAGTGGAACCACTGCCCAGGATCTGATACAAAAAGTCTTCACACACACACACACACACACACACACACACACACACACACACACACACACACACACACACACACACACACCACAGGTGATATTTCTGTTGTCTGTTTCTGATGTAAGTTACTACATCATTATTAAATGTGTGTCTGGGATCAGAATATATGGTTCATATCA
>JAODXP020003159.1:0-32090 GCA_027497455.2 Sardinella longiceps
TAGCTGTTAATTGTGTGTTTATTAGCCCTAATTCCCGGGACAATAAAACTTCAATTATGTGCATTAGGTGATGTCTACGTGTACAAAATACTGGCACTGAAGGATTGACCCAAACACCCTGCAAAATCAAACTTAAAAACACTCGAAGTGAACAGCAGTTACACAACAACTGACCAAACAAAAATTAACAAAACAAAACAAGATCTCCCTGTGCTTTCAAAGTTTTATTCATTAATGCTTGCAGATGATATTTTATCTCCATAATACTCATATGAATGCAGCACTTTTCCCCCAAAGGGTCAGCTAGAAAAAGCATATTCTAATCTTTATCACAGTTTCAACAGAAAATAAGAAAAAGAGTCACTTAAGCACATCCAATGCGAAACCTTATGTCTCAAACAAATAGAGCTTTGACTTTAGCAGTATATCAATCATTTAGTTTGTAACATTAAGTGTGTACCTGGTGTCATGATCAGCAGAAGCAGAAGAAGAAAATGTGATGTTTCTCTCATTGTGCCTCCTGTCATCGGAATAGATGATGACAGTAAGGGTATTCAGTTAGCCCTGAAGTGTAATCAATCAGCCAACACTCATTGCTTTCATTTAAACATTACAACAGAAAATTAAAAACACACACACTAGTTCCCATGTCTAGATGTGTCTGTATGCTCTTCTTATCATGTGAAAGAGGAACTTAAATGCAAAACTATTTTTCTCCACCAGCCATAGCATATGTGGTTTTCACATAGTTACATTTAACTGCCTGCAGTCCTGACAGACTCTAACAAATTCCTCATTTCTTAAAAGGTCTGAAAGTATGTTTTAATCTGAACATCAGACTGTCTGACAACCACATTTATTTCAAGGGTAATGTAGAAAAAGCATTCCTAATCTTAATCAACATACTTCTGTTTCAAAAGAAAAGAAGACCAAAAGAAAAGAGAGAAAAATGCCTTTAGTTCAGTTTTGTAACATTACTTACGTAACTGATCAGTAAATGTGACCTAGTATGTGAACTCAGTTAGCCCTTCAGTGAAATCAATCTGCCAACACTCATTGTTTACATACATTTAAACATTACATAAAAACATACAAAGTCAAGCTGTCTCAGACTCTTGCAATGTGAAAGAGGAATGTTAATACAAAACTCTTTTTTCTCCACCAGCCAATAGCACATGTGGTTTTAACTTGGTCACATACAGTTTACCAGACTAGCAGTGGCCTACCTGCCTAAATATTAATATTAGACCACTCGAGTTTCTAAATTAGTGTGTACCATGTCAAATAAAAACCAAGGCCATTAACCCTTAGAAGTAGTGACCTGCGGAATAGATCATACTATCTTCATCTACTTGTCAAACAGGGAACTTAGAATGTGTCTTACTTGTCTAGTTTTAAAACTTGGGCCTCAGTCCTCATGAGAGCAAACTTCTGTACTCGTTGTTGCTGTTGGTCTGACCACTTCCACTTAAAGAGTTTGAACACTTTTCTCATGCAAAGACTGAGTCATTCATGAGCGACAGAGGATTTGTTTTGAAAATTTGTATTTTATTTACTGAATCAAACATGCAAATACTCAAGGGATGATGAGCTAGGAATGCAATACATGTTCAAATAATAAGAGTGAGGCAAAGCCAAGAAGCTTTTACACCTTGATAACTAAAATGTATCATTAAGTGAATAAATTAGTTGCTATTGGAAAATCGATGAAAAACATTAAGCAATGGAACTTAGGCAATAAACAGCTAAGTGTTGCTCTCTCTTCCTCTGTTAACTCACAACCCTGTACTTGGGTCAAACCTCACTGCTGCAGGGCAGAGCAGCAGTTACTACATTTCCTAACTCACTGTACCACAGTTCCTTGAATTGTCGATTACACCACTTACACTTTAAAGAAAAAGAAAAAAAAACATTTGCATGCAAAGGCTGATTCAGATTGTTAAGTTTTAAAATGATTATCCTTTACTCAAAATGATAAGCATACATATGTTACAGGGCACATAAAGTATGTATAAACTGCGACATGTTGGGTGGTGTTGGGGTTTAGATTCTGACTGTATCAGGTTGGGTGGTGTTGGGGTTCAGGTTTTGGTAAACTGCAGTTTGGATGGTGTTGGGGTTCAGGCTCTGGTAAACTGCATAAGGTTGGATGGTGTTGGAGCTCATGGTTTCCATTCTTGCATACGTCGGAGGGTGTTGGAGCCATGGAGTCAGAGAGAGAGAGAGAGAGAGAGAGAGAGAGAGAGAGAGAGAGAGAGAGAGAGAGTTAGTCTTACGCAACAAAAAGACTGAATCAGGGGAAGAGGGAATTTAAAGAGTACTAACACCCATAGAGTAAAATACATTTCTGGACACTACAATATGGATTGTCATATTTGCGCACAATGTGTGAAGTGAAAGGATCATCACTAACACTAATAAATTCACATTTCAGATCCACTTGGCAACACAAACTGTACTTTTGGAATAGACCAGCTTAAAGGTAAAGTCACCTGTGTGCCATTTGTAGCCTTTCCGGTTTCCCTTCCAGGATCTGTGATGGAAAACAATTTACAAATGGTCAAGATTGTATATATCCTCATGGATAATAAGGTTTTATAAGGTTTCTATGACAGTTATTGAAGATTGTGTAACTTTGTTTTTTTTTTTGTTGTTGTTGTTTTTTTTATCTTTGCAGGATATGTCACTTGACCTGAAACTTCACTCTGTTGTAATTTGCCATGTAATTTCCTCGCCTCAGCCAGTAGATGGCACATGTGAGACAGATACCTCCACAGGCAACAGCCAATCCAACAAGGGCAGCAGTCAGGAGGCTGTGGTCTGCTGCTGTAGTCACAAGGGGAGGTACATACAGAATCAACAATGAGAATATCTGAACAGTTTTCAATTTTTATTTTCAAATCTCTTTGTTTAGTTACAGTAACATATCAATTTATGAAATATGACCATAGGATAAATATTGTCCTCTAACAGCACAGCTGTTGGTGCTATACCTTCTAATTTATGGCCCATGAGAACCATTACATGTTTATTTAGCTAACATTACAGTAATCAAACTATACTCACAAATCACTGTTATACTACAGGACGTCCATCTTTACTCCAGATGAAAGAAGGGCTGCCGGTTAGCTTACAGGTGGTTCTGCAGGTGAGAGTCACAAAATCTCCTTTCTTCACTGCTGATCCTTTTGTACAGGAAACAATCTCGAGGCCTGTTGGAACAAGAGTTATTTTACAGTTATTTTTTTATAGTGTATTTTAAAGTCATTTGCTACTTTCACATTTTTAAAATAAATTATTTGATTTGGATAATAGATGTGACAACATACACGAGACAACCTCAAGTCCAGTTAAAAAAAAGTATGATGGATTAACGTATTGTGTGAGTTGAAAAAAAAAAAGTATTTTATATATTATAAGCTTTATTAATTTGAAATGAAATAGATCATGTAAATACCTGTGATGCTCAAGGAAATCCCAGGTGTGCCAATGTGTTTTTGAAGATGATAATCTGTGATAATCCTGCAGTAGTACTGAAACTGTGCATCTGCTTTGGTTAGTTTACGCATGCGAAGGGAACACCGTTTTTTCTTATCTCCACAGTCCACTTTGACCCTGTGTGTGTATCTCTGATCCTTCGAGAGATCAGCTGTAACATAAGAGTGTTGGTTTATCCAGGAAGCCTCTTTGACTTCAGCATAACCAGGGTAGGTGTAAGAGCAGGACATGTCCACTGATGATCCCTCCAGAGCACAGATGTGTGTGGGGCTGTAAAGGTTCAAGTATACTTCTGCGCACACCTATTGCATGTCCGTCTCCGCGTCTCCGCTTGCGTGTCCAGTCATATCATACTTCTACGTTGCTTGTCCCTCAGCCAGGAGAGAAAAATACTGCCGTCGGGAATGACCGACGGCACTTGATGCCTCCAAAGTCCGCCATTCATTAACTATAGCAGAACTCTGCTGGCTACTTCATGTACACAGTAGCCTATAGTAACCTGTGTGGGGTTGAGCTTTTGATATCTCTTGTCACAAGGAGCAGGTTATAGTGATCAGTAGGCACAAGTAAGTTGACTGAATGGAAGAAAACGAACTTTATTGCAGCCAGGAGTGTCCTGCTGTCTGCTAACTAGCTTGCTAGGTAACTAAAAAGCTAGAGATAGCATAGAGTTCTCCCTGGTGTTGTTGTGAGAAGAAACCGGGAGATTGACCAATCACAGCCCTTACCTGACCCAGTGCCCTCTCCGTTCTAGTACACGCATTGACGGATAGATAGGAAATTTTGGAGGTGCACGTCGAGCCACGGAGAGGGTCTACAACAGGCTCTACGTCGTCGTAGAGGGCTTTGCGTCTCGACGCAAGACGCATGACGTGTGACTGTAAATCGAACTTAAGTGACACTCCAGACTTTACCAGAACTCTGACTTAACCCCGCTGTGAAAACAAATCAGATGAACAAAACTGTATTATTATAAGTTCATGTACTGCAATCTAGAGCACACATGTGTTTCAAGCTTTAAGAGACATTTCATTTAATTGACCCTATTCCATGCAACGGTAAAAGAACCTAAAATGTGTGAATAAGTAATGATGTCTTTTTTTGTAGGCTATAAAATGCCAAATGACTCTGAATGACCCAAACTCCTTGCAAAATGAAACATGGAAACGTGAAGGTCTTTGGTCTTTTTTGCTCTATTTTCTAGGCCGTGCTTCCTTCATGATGCTACCCCCCTCCCGAAATCCCACCCTTCAGAACAAAAATCCTGAAAATGTAATTAAAAAAACCTATATGACTGTGACATCTCCCTGTGTTGGCATAGTTTAATTTGCTAATTAATGCAGATGATGTACTACATAACTTGTATGTAGAATGTAAATGTAGAAAAAATATCCCTAATCCTAAACCAACAGAAAAGAAGAAAAATAGGAAGAATGTCCAATTCCAAAATTTAAACCTTTGTCACAAATAAATAGTCTTTAATTTTCCTTCAGTAATTTATCTAGAATTCAGTTTTTAAACATTAACTGTCTTCTTACCTGGAGTCATTATCATTAGAATCAGAAGATGAAAATGTGCCATGTCACTATTTGAGTGTCCAGTCTGAGAGATGACAACACAATATGGGAACTCAGTTATCCCCTTAATGAAATCAATCTGCCAATCATTTAATTGATATCAACACACTACAACAGAAAACTAAAAAACACACATTATACAGTTACCATGTCTGGTTGCCTCTGAAGACTCTTCTTATCATGTGAAAGAGGAACCTTTTATGCAAAACTCCACCAGACAATAATATGTGGGTGGTTGAAATGACACAGCCTTTTTTTTTGTTCCAATGTGTCAAATTAAATGATAGAAAAGTGTGTTGAAAACTGTGGTGTTCAAAATATGTTGATTTAAATCAGAGGTTCTAAAAGTTATAATGGGTGAGGGCCAATTTAGTGACCCAACGTAGAACCACCAAAGGAGCGTTGGGAGAAAAAAGAAATGGGGAAAAAAAGAGAAAAATCTAATTTGAGATGATTTTAATCACTATGTTGCATCTCCACAGTCATCACATAATAAATAATTGACTATAAATGATGCTAAACGCCACTAAATGAAGCAATATCAGATGTTATCTTGGGCTGCCAGAAATTATTTCACAGGCCACCATTGGCCCCCGGGCCGCACTTTGAGAACCTATGTTTTAAATGAACATACGAAGCAATAATAGGACAGATTTTCTGATTTTTCAAGTTCCAGCCAGATCAGTAAAATCTCAAAAGCTCATTTTTTAAAAAGTTTGATTTGTTTTAAAAACAAGAAAATTACCCAGATGTTAGCTTTTACAATACCAAACTACATGGTCCTCCTTTAAATTATAGACAACAGGACTATATTGTAATCAAACAGGCTATTCAAACAATGGTGTGACTGTGTTACTCTACTGTGCTACTTTACTGTATGTTTATATGTCTTTTATGGAGCTAGTTCACATGTTTTACAATCATAAAAAGTGCATGCTACTTTTTTAAATTATAGGCTAATAGGACTATATTCGAAACAAATAGGCTAATAAAACAATGGAAATACAGTACATATTCTATACACACTATAAAGAAATTCACGCCGTTAAAATGGGTTTGCGTGGGTTTGCCTTGAGTATTAACACGTTAAACTGACAGCACTACAAAAACTTTTTTTTCATCCAAATATGTCAAAAACCAACATGTGGTTTTCACTCGGTCACATGTAGCTTACTAGACTGGCAGCGGTCAATTGCGTGCAGTCCTGACAGACTACCATGAATTCCTTATTTCTTAGAAGGTCATACAGTAGAGTCCCTTTTGTTTCAATCTGAGGTCTGAACACAGAATATGTGAGCCTGTTTGACGACTTCTAAGCTCACAAGAGTTCCTTAATTGCCATACTGTGGACCATGGGCCATATAGGGTAATAGAGCACCCCACCCCCCCCCCACCACCAACTCTGTCGTAAAACTATGGCTATCTATGGACTTGTTTCACACCTGAACATTCCGACATTCCATGGTAGTAAACTGAACATTCTTTCATTGAAATGCATTGGATTTATGCCTCTTCCTGACTTGAAAAAAATGGGTAATAAAATTGAAAACCTGTGTAAATTCACTTTTCTTTCAAATAATACACATTTGAAGCCCACAGATTTGGAAGTCCCGGATAGATAAAAGCAGTTTTACATTTATGTGTATGAAGCTTCTATCTATTCGGGACCTACCAATTTGTGTGCTTCCAAATGTGTATTATTTGAAAGAAAGTGAATTTAGACATGTTTTAATGCTATTTTCAAGTCAGAAAGAGGCATAAATCCAATGGAATTCAATGATAGAATGTTCAATTCTGTCCTAAAACTATGGATATTGCTGGTAGTTGTTGACTTGACATCCATGCATCAGTAATCAGAGCAGGAGTAAAGAAAATACTTTTGGGTACTTTGTGAACTATTCATCCAAGTCACAATACTCACATGCAACCAAGATGATTTTTAACTCTGCTACACTTTGATTAGACGTAAGAAAGTCAAGATGGGATGAAACCTTTGGATGCAAAGCTTGAGGACGACAGGTGACATATTGTACTTTCGAGGTGGTAACAAGGACCTGTGGCGAATAATAATAAAGTTAATTAATTACTATTTACCAAGTAAAGGCCATTAACTCTTACAAGTAGTAAAACCTCACAGCGCCCATTGAAAGAGATTTCAGAACCGAAATTGAATGAATTGAATTGAATACTTACAAAACACAATTAATAGTTATATGACAGACATATATATTATGAGAGTTTAACCGATTATTGTGGCAATTATGCCACAGATACTGCCATTTATGTTTGTTTGGAACAGTTGAAAAACTAGAAATCATGTTGGATCACAGGATGTAACAGGTTTCGATGTGAGTGGTTGAAGTAAGATGATAGACAAATGGTTTGTCCAATTATATGCAAGGTTTTTTGATGATGTCCAGTCCTCTGAAAAAAATCTCTTACAGAGCAAATTAGCCTCCTTGCAGCTACGAACCGTCTGACGTGAGTGAGGTTAACAAGTCCTGGCCACTGGAACGGATCATGTGTCTCTTGTGTCACTTTATTTGGTCAAATAGGGAACTGATGTTATGCAGAATTAGAATCAGTCTTCTGTCTTCTTGAAAATTGGGCCCTCTGTGGTCATGAGAGTGAACTACTTGTTGCTGATGATCTGACCACTAAGTTTTGGTTTGGTTTGGTTTGGTGTATTTATGGATATAGAAAGACAAAAGAGGATCCAAGGGATAACATGCGAAAGCGAAAACCACTTTTTTCCAACACGATCCCAGATGGTAAAGACAGGATATACATCACACACAGTCACATATTACAGACAAAATGCATGTAAACACATTCCACACATCTTAATTATCTGCTTTATTCCACAAATACACCCTAACATATGAGCATGTTGTGATACATCCAACTATACACATATTTATCAGAAGCAATTTGTAGATTGGTGGGCAACAATAGTAGCCTGACATAGCCTGACCATAATACTGCTGTTCATCCGTATTCATGGTCTGGGGGTTCTTTAACCTGACGCGATTATACTGCGGGATGGGATGGCACGCACTTCTGGTTTGAAACGATTGGACAGCACGTCTAATCAGCTTCGCTTATTGGCCGGTAGACTCTCTACCGATGTAAACACGCCCCAGAGGACCGTGCCCAGACCATGATGCGTATGAACATTCGTATCATGGGCGGGCTATGTCAGGCTACAACAATAGTGGGTAACAATAAATGTGTATTGAAATCCCCTAAAATAATATTCAGATGATAACCAAGACAGAAAACACTGAGCAAAAATAAATAATGTAGAGAGATGGGGGGCCTTGGGTATCAAAACAATTGTGCAAGGGAATAAGGGCATCTTAACCTTCAAAATAAAGGAGTGTGTCACCTTAAAAAAGACTCCTGCGTGAGTCGAGGACTTAATAGCAGATTTGCCTCGGGGAACCTCCTTTATTCAACCCAGGATGTTAATTCTTAAGGAGGTGTTTGGATAGCCTGACATAGCCCGCCCATAATACGAATGTTCATACGTATCCATGGTCTGGGAACGGTCCTCTGGGGCGTGTTTATATCGGTAGAGAGTCTACCGGCCAATAAGCGACGCTGATTAGACGAGCTGTCCAATTGTTTCAAACCAAAAGTGAATGCCCTCCCCCCGCAGTATAATCGCGCTAGGTTAAAGAACCTCCAGACCATGAATACGGATGAACAGCAGTATTATGGTCGGGCTATGTCAGGCTAGTGTTTGGATGGACAAAGGCATTTCTTACTAAGCCTGGATAGTAATAGTTTTAGCATTATTGAGGCGTGAAAATTTAAATTTTACACACTTGCTGATAATGCTGTGAACAGACTTGTCATGCAAAACAAATACAAAAAACCCCAAACCAACAGCTATGATAGCCACACTACTGTAGCTCCTAGTTGAGGGAATGATGACTCATTCACTGCCATCTGACAAATGAATCATCTCTCTCTCTCTCTCTCTCTCTCTCTCTCTCTCTCTCTCTCTCTCTCTCTCTGTATAACTTTCTGTGATTAACTTTTTTTTTATCAGAAATAAATAATTTTGCACTTAGGCCTACTCCCTCAGTGATTTTATTTCTGTTGAGGGGATGACTAATAATCTATCTCCCTCTATTGCACCCACTTCACTGATCTCTATGGTAACAACACAAAAGACAGCTGGGCATCAGGATGTGTCTGAGTAACTACACATATTATTTCCACATTTTTAGAGACATACAGTAGCACTGATAAACACACAGGTATGTTGAAAAGTGATTATTCTACAGGTGTGACAGAGTTCAAAAGTTCAGGTTTTGGTAGAGAGAATTTGTCTCAATGTTCCCATAGTTTCCACAACAGTCATCATCACAATAATCAGTCTTTCCTTCTTTGCTGACTGAGTTCATGTTGTGGTTCTGTGAGAGGGAATGCATCTGAGTGTGACTGTGGTTTTCATAAATAACACTGTCAATGTCACAGTGCAGGTTCTGGTAGAGAGAATCCATCTCCAGTGAGTCGTCACATTTTCCATCCTGAAGTGAAATGATAATAGAAAAGTAAGCAATAGACAACGAGAGACTGGTGGTTGTACTGGTTTTACCAGAGGGGTTGTTAGACATGACATGGGAACTTGGAAACGATGTGGAAAATTCACAGTCAGCTTCGCAGTTTAAAACAGGTCTTTTTTTTTCATACAGTATGTCAACATTTAGTTAGAAACAATCACAAAAGGGTAGGTTTCATGAAGACACATTTTACAGTTGTAGGATCATATTGCAGTAACATAACAAATCCACACACACACACACACACACACACACACACACACACACCTGTTTGTTGTGACTTCCTGGCTTATTTCTCTTATATGGCCTGTGATGCAAAACACATAGAGAGAAACTTATAATGATGAACTCTTGCACTGGCATACCAGCATGAGGTTAACTGATAATTCTGTAATGCGTAAATATCTATCAGCACTTTGACATGCGCGCCACCGTGGTATCATGTGTTGTCCTCACCTCAGCCAGTAGATGGCGCAAATTAGCCCAATAACTCCACAGAGCGTGACTGCACCTCCGACAGCAGCAGGAATCAAGAAACTGCGCACCTCTACCACTACTGTGGCCATTACACAAAGAACAGATAAAAAAAAATAAAGAAAAGAGGGAATGAATATGTGAAACATTATCCAATTGGAAAGGACACTTAGTGTTTACATTTTCATATCAGATAATGTGCCTCTGGAAATGAATCATACTCATTCTGTATAATATTGGATTTTTAGTTAAGTAGTTCTCAGGTTAGTTCTTGTTCACAATCGGAATAAATTATGTATTTAGTTTTTTCTGTTTTACTGTTGACTCTTATCCTCAAAAGTGGAGATGGGAGATCCTCATGTCCTCTAACAGCACAGGTGTAGTTGCCCTCATCTTTATAACTGACTGGGTGGAGCTGCAGCTGGTTGTTGATGATCTGCTTCTTCTCTACAGGACGTCCATCTTTACTCCAGATGAATGAATGGCTGCCAGTTAGAGTGCAGTTGGTGCAGCAGGTGAGAGTTAAATTATCCCCACCTTTTATATCTTCTATATCTGAAGAAACAACTGTTGGGCCTGTGGAGAAATAATTTCATAATATACTGTAAATTACAAATTATCAATCAGTCCACTAACAAATATACTTTCATTTTATCTTGACGATGTACTACTCACATATGACTTTTATCCTCATGGGTGGAGATGATGGATCCTTATGTCCTTTAACAGCACAGGTGTAGTTGCCCTCATCTTCATAACTGACTGGGTGGAGCTGCAGCTGGTTGTTGATGATCTGCTTCTCTCTACAGGACGTCCATCTTACTCCGAAAATGAAGGGCTTTTGGCAGAGTGCATGAGGTATTCGGGCCCTTTTGCAGATGAAACGACCTGCAACCCTACCAGAGTAGGAGATATTGGTGAGTTTCAATCTAAAATGTCCACAGAGTACCGTATGGAAAACATTAATTTAGAATAGATGGAAAATGTTAAGCAACACTCCTTAAATGTTGTATAATTTACCTGCGACATTCAAGGAAATCCCAGGTGTGCCAATATGTTTCTGGAACTGATAATCTGTGATAATCCTGCAGTAGTACTGATGTGCATCTGTTTTGGTTAATTTAGACATCTGGAGGGAACATCGACTTCTCTTATCTCCACAGTCCACTCTGACCCTGTGTGTGTATCTCTCATCCTTAGTGAGATCAGCTGAATCAAAAGAATTCTGGTTTATCCAGGAAGCCTCTGTGACTATAGCATAACTTGGGTAGGTATAAGAGCAGGACATGATCACTGATGATCCCTCCAGAGCACACATCTCTGTGGGGCTGTAGTTGACATTCCAGTTCACACATAAATTATCTGCAATATAATCAGGCATTACAGTAAACAAGACATCTGCATGCACAATAGCCAAGCTACCGCCCCCAAGTAATTGCATTTTGATATACTGGGAAAATGAACTCAGAAAAATCTCCAAAGATTTTTGGTTTGCTAGAACCAAGGGAGACCCTAAAGATTTCAGTTTAAGCACAGTTCTGACCCACTCCTAAGTAAACTATTGAGAGGTCCGGACTCAAACCTAATTTGAGGCTTGGGGGCCATATGTGATCCACTGAGATATTAAATCCGGCCTGGATTTAATTTTTCAATATCTCATTTAGCCAAGGTGAGTTAGATCATAGGGCTAATTAATCAAATTTGTTGTACTCATGAAATACAAATCCCCCCTTTTTTAACCGTGAATGTTAACATGTTCTCTGAAGAAAGTGGGGCTACTGGTTTGAGACTGGCCAATTAACTGGCTTCAACACCAATCAACGGTTGAATGTTAACACCTGACCCATTAGTCAAAATCTAAAACTAAATGTGACCCTTCATGAATTCAAGCATGATTTCATTCATGATTCATTCGTGATTCATGCATTACTTCATCTCTGAATATCTAATGACTCATCAGGTATTAGCATGAATTCATTGTTTATCATTAATGACCTCCTGCTGAAATACCAGATGATCTTAAGCATTAATTACTCTGGGTACATCATCATGAGTCATGACTAATTACACATGATCATGATGTTTTTGTTCAAAAGAATTTGATATAATTTGATATAATAAAAGTACTTATTTAGCCTACTTTGGCCTAGTTCCTCATATCTATCCCATACGTCAACTAAATTTTACCAATTTAACCATGTCAACACTTTAGTTGAGGGGCACAAACATGATGAATTCATCATGATCATGCTAATAATCATGACTCATGCTAATTAATCATGACTCATAATGATGTACACAGAGTAACTAATACTTAAGATCATGTGCTATTTCAGCAGGAGGTCATTAATGACAAACAATGAATTCATGAATTTATCATGAATGATTTCATGCATGAATTCATGATAATTCATGTACCCTTACCGCAAAGTGTTACCGTTTAATTTACTTTTTACTCACATACTGCAATGGGTCTGGTAGATTCATGGTATACAGTATATCCAATAGCACTTTGTGGAGATCTGATTTCAAGGCTTTTATCAAGTATGGCTATGAAGCCATAAGACGTAAGAAGTGCAGTGTTCCGTGGCAGTGGAGTTAGACAGACTGTGGGTTTGTCTATCACAAACCTACTGTATGACTGTGCTGTGCGATTGATGCCAACCCCAAAATTTAAGTGTAAAAATGTGTCTTAACACATCTGAGTAAAAATTCATTTTGACTGTCTAATTAGGAATACACACACACACACACACACACACACACACACACACACACACACACACACACACACAGATGTATTGATTGTAAATATAGAATCAATAAAAAAAACAGAATTTTTACTCTTTCACCTCCTCTTATATTCCTACACTGACCCCAGACATGTACCTGCCATATGAAGAGTGGATAATTACAAGAAAACCCAGTTAGAGCTTTTTCACAACAAATAATCATTAACATGTTCTAGTAATGCAAGAAAAAGAAGAAACATGTTTATATAATCTATCTTGTTGTAATGTGTGTGCAGTACTTCAAGAAAAACACTGCACGATGTCCCTTTTCTTAAGAAAAGTCAGGTAGAATTTTCAGTGCCTCAGAATTTCAGAACTTACCAGGTATATTGATCAGTCCAACGAAAAGACAGACCTGACACGAAATAAAACTAGATGTTTGTGCCATTATCAAACTTTTAGGTGAGAAATAAAACCTTTCACAAAGCTATGCATTTAAAGAAGCACATTGTTAGTAGCTGCTCTAAAATGGTGTCTCAGGAAGCAACAACACACACAATGACCTTCACACCAGCCAACTGCACTTGTGGTTTCACACATTTTGAGCTAGCTGTAGGTGTAAGTGATGTACACATGTATGTCTGGGTTTCTCAGTTCATCATTTCATGGAAACGCCTTTGTACTAGTAGTTATTTTAGTTTTCAATGTTAATGTGAGTTGTTCTGAAATTGAAAAAAAAGAAAAGAAATCAAGTATAATCAGTACACAAAATACAAACCATATAGAGATGTTCTGGAGAATTGTGTTGTTTATGAAATAACTCATGCTAACTGTAATTGAACCTATTTGACATTACCGCTGGAGGCAGTAGAGCATCACAGCAAATGACTCCATCTACTGGTAAAATAGTGAAACTGAATTAGGGGAGAAACACTCATGATTAAACAATGTATAACTTTAAGATACAGTCAATGAATGAATTATACACTAGAAAAGCGCTCAGAGAGTGCAGACCTCAGCCAAGACAATGTGGTCACAGATGGTGTTCTGGATCACCGATCACCACCAAAATCGAATCAGTTCTTACTTGTCCCAATACACACATTGTCCGAAAATTTCATCCAAATCCGTGCAGTATACTTTTCGAGTTATGTTGCTCACAGACACACACACACACACACACACACACACACACACACACAGACGCACACACGCCGAGCAAAACATAACCTCCTTGGCGGAGGTAATCAGCATTGGTGTAACTAACAACCATTATGGCAGAGCAAGTGTGATATGCAATATTTGTCCCCTCCACTGGGGGTTAAAGCTGTATTTGACAAGTCAAATTTCGTAAAAGTGTCACGTTATTCTCGAAGTAGTACATGAATAAGGCTATTTAGGGAAAAACCTGAATTATCTAGCTCCATCTAAACCCTGTAAATGTGGTTGCTTGTTGGTGAAGGTAATAATATGGACAATGACAGGAGAAGAAATGACAGACAAGATATTATGGATAAAAAAACAGTTGGAAAACATTTTTATGAACATGACAGTAGCCTTTGCCCAGTAACTTCATAGACGAATAAATCGTCCACAATTAATGTCATTACCTTGATCAGTGATCAGGAAATTACAGCATTGTGTGAATATTCTTAAGGGCATCTAGATGACACCAAAAAAAAAAAAAAAAAAAAAACATAACACAATATAATAATATAATTCACATTTATTGTATGCCATGCGTGACATGCTTAAAACCATTTCAGCAGTCAATTTCTAGTCCAAAGTCCATCATGATTTTAGTAAATGAAACTGGCATTTGTTTAATACTTAGGATAGGATAGGATAGGATAGGATATCTTGTAGGATCTTTTAAGATGTCTGTCCTGCATAGACATGTACAGTATGCACATGCAAACCTGGGCATTACTGTGACAATCAATTGGCATTAGAAAATACTTAGGCTTGTCAAACTGCACGATGGAAATAAAGTAGTCAAAGCCAAACCTAAGGATTGATTTAGTCCTCCTGACAGACCAGCATTTCTATACATTTAGAAAACCTTTCTGCAGTCCTACATAGACATGATGTACTTATTCCTATGATCTTTGTAGTGAGGCCGTTTTTCAGATGAGACGTTAAACTGAACTTCATAAAATATCCCATGACACTTGTTACAAAGAGTAGGGGGTTCCCCTCACGGTGTCCTGGCTAAATTCCCAATCTGGCTCTAATTGGCTCATTCATCCCCTCTCTACTGTCCATTCCCTCACTCTTCACCTCAAGCTGGTGTGTGGTGAACGTTCTGGCACAGACTGAGATGGCTGCCTTGTATCAGCCAGGTGGGTGCTACACATTGGTGGTGGTTGGTGAGGTCCCCCCTCCCACTGTAAAGCACTTTGGATCAACTGAAATGTGTTAAAATGAGTTAAATAAAGACACTTGACTTGACTTGACTTTTTTTTGGGGGGGGCTTTTTGCCTTCAATCAGATAGGGCAGTGCAGAGACAACAGGAAACAAGTGGGATCGGGACACGACCCCAGGTCGGAATCGAAACCGGGTCCCCGGAGCAACGGTCCAACGCTCCAGCCATTGAGCCACGGCGCCCCCTTGACTTGACTTGAGTCCATGTAGGATGCCTTTCTGTATAGTTCTACATACATATAAAAGGGATGTGCGTGGTCACAGGATTATACAGTATATTTAGGATACATTTTTGCAATCCCGCATAGAGACATATTCTGTTCTATTCAGAGTTCTTGCAGTGGGGACACTGTAGACAGGTACAGCATCTGCCCCAGATACCACTGGAGCCATCCTCTGGTACACAGACTCTGGAGCCTGAGAGTTGGCATAGATCTGTTCGGACTGGGGTAGGGCAGCAGAGGGGACACTGGGGCAATCGAGTGGGGTGGCAAAGGGGACCCTGGGGCAATCGAGTGGGGTGGCAGAGGGGTTCCTGGGGCAATCAAGTGGGACGGCGTAGATGGAAGAAGGGCTGCTGGGGATGTTTGAGGAGGTGGTGTTCATTTCGCTGGAAGAGGTGATTGCTGAGATATTCAGATGCCCAGTGGAGATGCTGTGGTCTATTGCCTGTTAAAGAGATGGAACATAAAATAAACAAAAAAAAAATTCAAATTCAAAGGTCTGTGGATAGATTTGGGGTGTCATTGATATCTTGGGGTGTCTTTTATATTTTGATTTAGATCATAAATCACCCACAAGCTACATTAAATTCTACAACTTAATCTGAGTCATTTACTGCAAAGACATGTTCTAAAAGTCCTCCCCCGAAAATTCAGCTAGGATCACGTACCCCAGTCTCTAAATAGATGTTGGAGCTGGAACCTCCACTGGTGTACAAGAACATGGGACCTGCATCAAATAAACATACATGGAAAGTTTCATCAGCAACATAATAAATGTACAGTATATGTGAAATATCTTTCTGTGTGTGTGAGCGCAATAACAAGCCAGATTGAGTGTGTACTGTATGTATATGTGTGGGTCGGTGAGCGCAATAACAAGCCAGATTGAGTGTGTACTGTATGTATGTGTGTGGGTCGGTGAGCGCAATAACAAGCCAGATTGAGTGTGTACTGTATGTATGTGTGAGTGAGCGCAATAACAAGCCAGATTGAGTGTGTACTGTATTTGTGGGGGTGGGTGTGTCTGCAATGAACATGCCAGTGTACAGTTTGTGTCTGTAACCTTCTCTGTATTTGCTCACCTGTATTTCGTTTCTTTATTTGTTTGATACAGATCAGAACTCCCAACAAAGCGACGAGCAAAACAGCCACTCCAGCAAGAACAGACGTGACTGCAACTATCAAGCAACCACCGAGATTTTAAACAGCAGCACACAAGTAACAATCATGCATTTGATTACTATAATTTTGGGCTTTACAATTTTTAAATTAAAGCAACTAAAGTGCCATAAAACAAAAGTGCACAGTCAATCAACTAAACCTTTTTGTAAGAGGTTGTCAAGTGCTGTCAGTAGGCAAAGACATGAGAAAGTTCGGTACAAAACAGATTGAATTTGTAAACCAGCAGTTTACACTTTCTGAGGGGGGCATTACAGGTAAACAAAACTGAAACAAAGTCTCATTAGTTAGTGTCAGAATTAGACTATCCAGCCAAATTCTGTACCAAATTGTCGTCTTCTTAATCCTACTGACAGCACTCGCCAACTGTGACAAAAACAGATCTGTAGGCTGATTAAGTGATTGCACTTTAAGTGTAAGTGTTGTGGAGTTCTGCTGAACAGTCAATCAATGAATCAACCAATCAGCATGATTATTATCCATCAAAATCATAGATGAGTTATAATTGCAGAAGTCAGTTCATCTGTGTGATTGCAAGGGCAGCTAACAAGAATCACAACTTTAAACAGCATGCATTTCCATTCAGATATTAATATCAAACAATCAATAAACACATTAAATTCATGGATCGATCCCTACCAATCTGCATGATTATCATCCATCAAATCAGATCATTCAGATAACATCATCATCAGAAGTACAGAAATCACTTCAGCAGTGGCAAAAATAATAGCAGCTAACAAGAATTGCCCATGCTGTAAATCAAAACACATAAAATATATAATCATATATTAACTAAATAATTATGTTATGAATCATCAATGAATCAATGTCAATACAATGAATCATGCAAGTTTTGGTCAGTATTGCACTTACTGGTGTTTGATGTATGACCCACACTCACGACCAGTGCTACATCAGAGATGCATTTTCCTTTTAGTAAATAGTACAACTTCCCCAAGTGCAATATTTATGACATACATACACTACTTACATCAGTCAAAAATCGAAATCAATCTGCCTGAGTATAAGCAAGTAATGAATATAGAATATTACACCCAGAGGAGTGGATTAGTCACACTTACTGGAATTTGTTGTAGGAGCCCCTGTCTCCAAAAGTGCTATACCAGAGACGTAATCATCTTTAGTGACAGTACAGTACATCTTCCCCAAATACAACAAGAGGTCATAAACACATTACTTAGTGCATATAGTGTGCTAAAAACAAAAACAGAAACGCTACAGTACCTGTAGTCGCAAAGTCTGTTGAGAGAGTCTCTGCCGTAGAGAACCCAGTGGTAATGGCAGGACGTTCAGTCACAGGTGCTGTGTAGAGGAAGCGGTTATCAGGTACAACAGATTCTAGATTAGGGAGAAATCACTACCAATCGGAATACACTTGGGATACACAGTGTCAGTTATTCAGATTGCCAGTCTTTTTCAGGAATATCTGTCTTTAGGGATCCAATCACAAAACAAGGAGGGACTAGCCAGCCTTGCGCGCTCAATTTCATTTTACACCATCTGCTGTCTCTGGTATTGGCTATGTGCTATGGACATTCATAGTGCCCAATGAATAGCTCTGACACTCATAAACAACGCTTCTGCTATGAGAAAAGGAATGGATGGGTTTCCAGACTAAATATCACTATGGTAGTTCTGCTCTATAAAAAACTACTCTGTTTATGTCCTCAAAAATTGATCTGGGCCATAACTTTAACAACTTGGGTTGATAATATTCAAGATGGAAGCCCCAACTGACATGGAAGTGGCCCAATATAGAAAACGGCTTTTATTCAGGTCTGGTTACTGCTAAGGTTTGCAACACACTGGAATTCTCCTTTAACACCTAGGCCTGATCAAAATGCCAGGGTCAAATACCTGTGAAAACCTGTAAGAAAACCTTACATCAGTCTCACCTGGTCTGACAACTATCCTCAGCTCTCTGTAGGAATCAGATGTATACCAGGGTAACTTCACGCCACACTGATACTTCCCAGAATCTTCAAATGTCAGTCCAGTGATGGTGATTGTGAACATGTTTGCTGAGGTGTTGTCATAGAGATAGAATCTTCCTGATTTGGCACTAACTTGGCCTTTTTGAGTCTGAACTTGAATGTCTTTGCTGGCGAACGCGCAGTCTCCACGGCAAAGGTACTTCCGTTTATTCTCGTATCCTGATTTGTATGGGCAACTAATTACAGCTGTTCCACCAATGTGGCCAATCACTCTGTTGTCCTTTGCTGACACTGACATTTCGGCTCCTGTAAAGACCACTAACAAACACACACACACACATACAGTGGTTAAAGTGGGATTTGGCAGGAGGGGGAACTCTCATATTTTGTGTCAGCACAAACAAAGAAAAATCTATAGAAGAAGAATAGGATGTTATTGTTCATTTATCTGAGGTGCCGGTACTGTGTACCCACCCCCCCCCCCCCCCCACACACACACACACACACACACACACACTTTTTACCCCTGCACACACACACACCGATTTTAAAGCCATAAGTCAAAAGCACCAGCTACCAGTGTGTCAAATGCCATGCAAGACAAGTCAACTTCAAATTCCACAATACTGACACATTGCATAGCAGCTCCTTAGGGAAATGTCCTTTTATGGTTTATGGTATAAATTGCAGTACAAAGCTGTAAATTCACAAAGGCCAATGTATAAACACAATGTAACATTTAAGCATTAGCACAAGCGCACAGCTTGTTTCCAGTAAATTTCATGGAGAAGTGAAACAGGATCATTCAGGGGAGAAAAAAAAAGTTCAGACAACTCTCTGAATTGCATAACAGACCTCCATGCCAGTCAGCTGTTTCTATACACCCGCTCTGTTCTCTTTCACAGGAAAAGACACATTTTATTAGAAGGGGTCTACATAACAGTGACACACGTCTGTTAAACATGACATGACACCTCATTCATGTTTTTCACTATTGACATAAAGCGCATTATGGCTGCAACCCAAAATCCAATGAAAAAAAAAAACGAATGACACTTATAAAGGCAACTGTCATAAACATTAATCAGCTGGTACTGATCTTCATAATATGCTACATTTACATTTTTGCCCAAAGACTTACATTTATGTCAACTATCAATTACTTCAGGGCAAGTCTCCCCTAAAGCAACAGGGTTAGGTGCCTTGTTCAAGGACACAATGGTGGCAGTTGGGATTTAAACCCACATCTTCCTGGCTGCTATAGAGTCAGGGTCCTTAACTACAATGCTACCACCGCCCCGATATGTGTCACATCATATTTGAAGAGTTCAGATGCAAAACCCCCTAAACACCATTTTTGTGAAAACTGAGTTAATGATATTGTGTGAATCCTGTATAAATCTAGAATATGTAAATGAAATGTTTTTGTGAAAAAAAATAAAATAAAACCTACTCCCCGCTGTGTCTAAAATAAATGTTTACAATCAAAACAATGTAAACGCCTGACAACAAATGGCCTTTTTCTCAAAAAGTGGTCAAGTGGAGTTAGGGGGTTTTGCATCTGAACTCTTCATTTATAGCAGGCTCGTATCAGCCCTACAGTAAAAATAGTTTTAAAAGAAGGAGAACTCACCAAGGAGTAGAGACAACATGCAGATAAACATGAGCTTCATTGTGTTCACTATGTGTGTTCTGTGGTGAAATCATCAGACACTGAAGTCAACAGCTCCTTACGCTGCTATATTATTGTGTCCTTTCGATTCCCACACTCGTTTTCCTAGTTGTGAGACAAGCCCCTCCTTCTTCCCCTGGCGACAATACAAAACCACAAATCTCAGTCTGCAGTCAGGGTCAGCACTTGTATCACAACCTCTGAGTCCTCACTTAGCCTTGATGTCCCTAAAAGTACAAAATGTGTGTGTGTGTGTGTGTGTGTGTGTGTGTGTGTGTGTGGTAAACAATGTTTGAAAAATAACACACCTCAATCTTATTTTAGCCTGACTCTTTCTTCCTGTGTGTGTGTGTGTGTGTGTGTGTGTGTGTGTGTGTGTGTGTGTGTGTGTGTGTGTGTGTGTGTGTGTGTGTGTGTGTGTGTGTGTGTGTACATAAATAGCACACATGCCTCCTATTTCGACATTTCAAAACATGCAGAACCAACCACGGATTCGAGAAAACACTCACCAAATTCGTTCAGTTATAAATTCAACAGTTAAATCTCTAACGTTCCCACTTCTGTCATGTTTAGGTTCTTGCTGATGTTGTCGGCTCCTGTAGTTGTCACATGTGTTCTCTCACTCTTGATACAAGGTCCTCCTCTGTGACAGCAATACAAACCACAAATCTCACTTCTTCAAGGGCCATTGTGTTCGCACTTCACTAGAAATGGTCCTCAAATGTAATATTTTATGGAGTTTGTGTGTGTGTGTGTGTGTGTGTGTGTGTGTGTGTGTGTGTGTGTGTGTGTGTTTATGAGTGAATAACACTCGACTGAATAATATATACACCAGACATCACTAACATAAATGAAAACAATATAGAACAGTGGAAATAAATAAGTTGTTCCTTTGGTCTTTATATTTATACTATTTATACTATTTTAACTACTGTATAAGATGTAAAAATATCAACCGTTGGTTGAAACAATCATGGACCTTGGCTTTCGTTGTCATTTACAGTAAATTGTTCTTGTGTTTGGGAGCCTTGGACATGTCTGTAAACTTGCTCTGCAGAGACTGCCATTGTGTGGGTTATGCAAAACTAGTGCAAAGGCCCTTGTAAAGTTCTGCTCCATCTCTGCCATAAGTAGTCTGTCCTTTTGAGGGAAAATATATCACATCTACTCATAGTCTGTAGTGCCAGACTGATCATTGAAAAAGCATACCATGTTTCATACTTGTTCAAACCTGTAGTATACAGTATTTCCACTACTGTTTGGCTCTATGTTGACATCCAGATAAAGTATTAAAATGTATGAACTTCTCTCTCATTAGCCACTTTTTTTTAATCTAAGGGGTTCAAATGAATTTCCAACATTGTCACGTTCTTCCTGTGTTGTGGTGAAATCATTCATGTCATCACATGCTGTAGTCATCTTCAGTTCCACGTGTTCCTGTTGCCATCAGCTTGTGCCTCTCCCCACACTCACTCATTTTTCTGTACTCATGATGACACTGAGTTTTTCTGTCCATCAATGCCAGACCACAAAACCTCTCTCACTTCTGTAAGGGTACGTAGCGTAAGGTGACCAAAAACGCTGAGATGAAACCCAGGGGACATTTCCCTGAATTGTCATTGAGAAATTCCTTTTCAATTAAAATTGGGGAGGTTGGGTGGGGAGTGAGTTTTTCTTTTAAAGTATAGTGGCTGCCTGCAAGAATTAGGAATCATCTGGTTACCCTTACACAACTGCAAAATTATAGGATGACTGTATTAATGGATGAATGGCATATTTTCACCAAGTTGTGTCATATGACTGCTTATCACCCGGTGGAATGGAATACTGTTTTCTGATTGGCTGTCAGGGTGTCCGTTAATTCTTGATAACAGGACACCTGAGGCATTGTTTGGTTAAAAAGTTTCATCAGCGTTCTATATCAATGCTCGTTAGTATGCAGCCTTGCGGATCTTCTTTCATATGAAAATAGTACCCCAACCGAACAGAATAACTTCTTTCTAAATGGAGCCACATGTTTCTTTTATGTTTTAAACACTTGCTTACCATCTATACATTTTAGTTGCAACCAGGTGATAAGCGGGATAATGGCCTTCGAGGTGTCCCGATATAAGAAAAATAATGGACTTCGGCTGTGCCGTCGGGCTGTTCTTCGCCTTTGCGTCATCCATTATTTTTCTATATCGGGACACCTCGGCAGCCGTTATCCCTTATATACTTTAGTTGCTCACGATATGAGTGAGCTAGATTTATATGGTCCCTCGCTGTAGCACGTTGTCAGCGGCTTGCTCAAAGCTGTGATTGACAGGCAGCTGTCCCTCCCTCCGAGTCTGATTGGTGGAAGGCTACAGGGAGCGCTGGATTTTTGCAACAGCGATTACATGGATGGTTCAGATTTAGAGAATCCAGGTTTTTTCCTAAATAGCCTTTTCATGTACTACTTCCAAAATAACGTGACAAATCTATGAAAGTTTACATTAAAAAAGTTGCCGAATACAACTTTATGTTTTTAGACATTGGTCTTCATCCAGTGAGTGAAAGTATCCTCAGAAGGCCTTATATGACCTGTGACTCAGTTAGCCTACTCATGTGTGGGTGGGATTTATGTACTGTACGCCTACTTATGTTCTTTTTTAGAAACAAGACACTTCGCCAGAATTTTGAAGTTCCTTATTGAACTGATTTATGAATTGAAAGAAAAAGGATATAAGAACCAGAAACAGAATCCGAAAAAAATCAACCATATGCAGGTCAACTTAAAAGCAAAGAAAATACAAAAAGCATTGCAATTGGACAATGGCAACTATAATATGCACAGTGAAAGTATTCATCTTTTTGTTGATTGTCACCACACTCATGTCATGCAAAACTATTTGTCAACTGATAATAGGCCTATTAGCAATAATTGCAATGTTATACAGGACCAAGAATTAGTAATTTCAGAGAAATTCACATTGAAAGAAATGATGCATCATGTTATTGTTCAAGCCCACAGTGTTGTTGATTAGAAGAAGAATCAGAGAATTTGGTTCACCATTGAACAGAGAAACAGTAGGCTATAAGCTTCCCCTAACTGAATAGGGCTATAGAAAATGCAACTGAAAGTGAGTATATGGCCCCATTAGCTGCATACCAATTTGCTAATTAAACTGTTTTATATCAGTTTCTCTTATTATTTTTCCTACAAACAGCGCGCAGTGACCTTAAACAATCATGGCTGAACCCAAGGGAGACTGGACTATCACTGTACATGAAACACGAAGGAAATTGCTTTCTGAAAATGTATTTCTTTACACGATTCCCAATTCTCACTACTTTCATCAGACTCAATCCTTGATTAGTGCTGTTGACAGAGGGCTCCCTCTCTGGTTGTTCAAGGGAACTGCAGAAAGACAGAGTTGATAAAGCTATACTCTCTCTGTTTTGTGCATCACACTGACATTTACATTTTGTATTTAATACTGTACAGTATTGTATTGTATACTATACAGTATAACACGTACATTTATGGAGCATCATCTGTCTTGCCCTGAACACTGATATGCTGTTCCCCTGAACTTCTGCAATCTATCGGGGGCTGACCACCATGGGGCTGGATAGTGGAGTAGAGAGCAGCAGCATCAGTATCTCTCCCTCTCTGTTGTGCAGGTTGTCCAGAGGTACCATGGGCCGGAATGGAGGAGGGACCATCGTCCCCTTGAGCTCCAGCAGTCTGTCCACAACCATGAGGCTGGAGGGTGGAGTACAGACAGCTACTCTCTGATATTCCCTCAGTCTGCTTGGAGCTGTGGGGTTTGAGGGTGGAGCACTGGATATCTGTTCGCCTGGCCCCTGCTTGTTTTGTTGTGCTTTGCCCAGAGCTGTAAACATGGTTCTTGGCATCTTTTTCTTTCGGTTGTTGTGATACGTTTTTTCCACAGCCATGAGGCTGGACTGTGGAGTACAGACAGTTACATTCTGCTACCACTCCGCCGGTCCGCTTGGAGCTTTGAGGCTGGAGAGTGTCCTCTGCTTGTTGTGTTGTTGTGTTTCGTCCAGAGCTTTTGAGATGGATGTTGGCGTACTGACCATCTTCCCCTGCTCTTCCTGGGTTAGGCTGTCCAGTGCTGAAAGGCTGGAGAGTGGAGTAGAGAGCATCTCGCTCAGATTGTTGTGCAGTCGGTCCATCAGAGAGGGGCTGGATGGTGGAGTAATGGCCGTCATCGTCTGATTCTTCTCTTGCAGCCTGTATAAGTAATGTGAGGTTGGGATATGGAATGTGGGCCATTTACAAACACCAAATTATTGTCATTATTTAAGAGACTGGATAATTAATGTAAGAATTAAAGAAATTGTAAATGAAGAAACTGTCCATTGTAAGCATCCAATTATTGTTACTCACATCTGTCCCTCTATGTTGTATCCCATTACTGTTCCTCTTGTATGATCTTTTACACAAGTAGATATAAATGATAGATTAAACACTGTTGATAGAATAATACATAAACACACACCTCTCTCTCTCTCTCTCTCTCTCTCTCTCTCTCTCTCTCTCTCTCTCTCTCTCTCTACATATATATATATATATATATATAGGCCTACAAACTAAAAAAGCATTACACTTGCTGGATGAAAAAAAGCCTTTCTTCCCACCTCAGCCAGCAGATGGCGCTGAGGAGACCCAGAGCTCCACAGACCACAGCCACTCCTGCAACAGCAGCCATCACAGGACTCTCCCCCACCACTGAACACAGAAGGAGGAGAAAACTGTTAATGAATAGTTAATAACCCTTCATAAATTGTTAATAACACTGAGCATGATCTGATTTGTCATGAACATTATTGATTGTTTTGTTTTATAATGTTCATTCAATTCACTCAGTTTGTTATCATTAAGTGGTTAATCCTTTTTTGTAATGGACAGCTGTTTGAGGTTCTGACATTGCACAACAACCGAATGACATGCAGCCATGAATATTAATGTCATTAATTGTGTATGACATGCCACTGTTATATTGACTGCAGCAAATAAATTGTACCAAGAGTCTCAATATTAGGGCACTGTTAATTACTCAGATTGCTTTATATTTTAGCCATGCCTTTAAGCCATGCCAATAAGTGAATAGCACTGTATACTGTCAATTTTAGAAATGATCTGAATTATTGAAAAGAGCTTATTTATCTAACCTATTATAAACTGATTGCCAACATAATACATATCAAACTTATCTATAACATCTGAATGCCCTTATTTTTTCATTCAATTATGTTTTCTAGTTTTAGATGAGCTGACATGGGCTCTTATTGAAATACTAAACTTACGTGTTACTGTAAGTCTTAATGGTCTAGAAGGAAGATCCTCATGTCCTCTAACAGCACAGGTGTAGCTGCCCTCATCTTCATAACTGACTGGGTGGAGCTGCAGCTGGTTGTTGATGATCTGCTTCTTCTCTACAGGACGTCCATCTTTACTCCAGATGAATGAAGGGCTGCTGGTTAGATTACAGGTGGTGCTGCAGGTGAGAGTCACGTTGTCTCCCTCCTTCACTTCTGATTCTATTACAGATGTAACTGTCAGGGCTGAGAGAGATTTTCAGGGACGGGGAGTTAGTTAGACACAAATGTTCAGAGTAGACTACTTATTCATCTATAGTGATATGTTGAACAGTTTAGTTTACCTGTGACATTTAAAGAAATTCCAGGTTTGCCAATCCATTTCTGCCCCTTAGTATGGGTGGCAATCCTGCAGTAGTACTGATACTGTACATCTGTTTTAGTTAGTTTAGTCATGTGCAGAGAACAATGATTCTTCTTTTTATCTCCACAGTCCACTCTGACCCTGTGTGTGTAACTCTCATTCTTAGAGAGATCAACAGGATCATCAGAGTCTTGGTTTATCCAGAAAGCATCTTCTACAGTAAGACCACTGGGGTAGGTGTAAGAGCAGGACATGCTAACTGATGATCCCTCCAGAGCACAGATGTGTGTGGGGCTGTAAGTGACACTCCATTCTTGACCTAAATTGCCTGCAACCCAGATCACATGTTAAATTTCATAAAAATATTCATAACTTATAATTCACTCTCCTCACTGACACTAAATGGCATAAAATAACAAAACTTAAAGGAGAGTACCAGAGTGAATTCAAACATAGCCCTGTTGAAAGAGCTTGCTAAATGCGCTAGTTAGCGAGTGGAACAAAATAATTTGGTACAGCACAGACCGAACGCAAACACAGAAGCGAACAGGCACTTTACACTGAATCAATGGGACCTGACTGTTGGAAACCGAAAGTAAGATCTGAGGTTACATTGACTCAATGTAAAGTGTTTCACGTTCAACGTTAGGTCTGTGCTGTTCGAAAATCTTTCATTTCCTGCGAAATATATTGCTGTTAGAAGGCTCGTGCATCAGGGCTATGCTTAAACTTACTCCGGTATATTGCTTTAAGCCCCTGGGAGAGTACCAGACTTAGTGTTGGCTACTGGTTTGCCACAGAACCAGCATTCAGTCACCATGATATGGACACCACACATTTTGCAATAATATCTTGATAGGAAAGATTAACTTTGAAATGTAACCTACTGCATTTCTACAAAATGCATCAATTTCTCAGAAAGGACTGATGAATGTAGACATAGTATGTCTGACATACAAATATGTTAAACGAAGGCCTGCACTGGGGTCTACTTCCAAAAAAGCATTTGTTGGTTGCGATGCAGTTTCCCATAGCTATCTATGTTTTTGAGACACTTGGTTAGTCTGGAGCCACAGTTGGGCAACCCCCCACCCCCCACCACACTGTTAGCATTATATATGTGCCTAATGGTAAAAAAGAGGCCTCATTTTCAAGATAACTGAGGAAAAAGAGGAAGTTTGCCTTCTCTGACTTTTTACATATCGACCAGACATAGCCTACACATAAAAATAAATATCGGGCTTTCAGCGAGACAGAAATGAGGCCTTGCAACAAAGAATTCATGTTTAAACAAGTCCATGTTTCCAAATAAATTATTCCCTTTATATTTCCTTTAACATCTATCAAACAAACTGCTTTCATGAGCTTTTGTTTGTTAATATGCTTATCAGACTGAAACATTTAATATATAGGTAACACTTTGCGGTAAGGGTACATGAATTATCATGAATTCATGCATGAAATCATTCATGATAAATTCATGATTCATGCATTACTTCATCTCTGAAAGTCTAATGAGTTATCAGGAATTAACATGAATTCATTGTTTGACATTAATGACCTCCTGCTGAAATAGCACATGATCTTAAGTATTAGTTACTCTGGGTACATCATCATGAATCATGATTAATTAGCATGAGTCATGATTATTAGCATGATCATGATGAATTCATCATGTTTGTGCCCCCTCAACTAAAGTGTTGACATGGTTAAATTGGTAAAATGTGGTTGACGTATGGCGTATGACTAGGCCAAAGTAGGCTAAATAAGTACTTTTATTATATCAAATTATATCAAATTCCTTTTGAACAAAAACATCATGATCATGTGTAATTAGTCATGACTCATGATGATGTACCCAGAGTAATTAATGCTTAAGATCATCTGCTATTTCAGCAGGAGGTCATTAATGATGAACAATGAATTCATGCTAATACCTGATGAGTCATTAAATATTCAGAGATGAAGTAATGCATGAATCACGAATGAATCATGAATCAAATCATGCATGAATTCATGATAATTCATGTACCCTTACCGCAAAGTGTTACCCATATATTAAATGGTATTTTATATGACTGAACATAAAACCAGGTTGAAAATGCTGTTCAGGCTAATAGGCTAATCCTTTGAGAAATTGATTTGCCACTTACCAGACATCATGATCAGCAAAGGTAGAAACAGAAAATTAAATATTTCTGTCATTGTGAAATCAGTCAACTGATAGTCAGATGTGGTGATTTCCCTTTAAATGAAATTAAAACGGGTAGTGCACACACACTTATAACACAAAATAGGCTACTGTTGACGTTTTTACATACATAACCATAGTTACATACTTTTCACACCTTTCAAGAGGAAACAGCCCGATGAGAAGAATTAGGTCAGATGTAGCAGCCATGCGTGTGGTTTTGCCACCAAGGTTAAATATAGCATAAAAACAACACCACCACCTTACACCTTACAGTACATTTCTACAGCGCTTTTCAAGACACCCAAAGCGCCAGGGGTGTAGTGGGCGTTGCACATGGGGGTACAGAGTCCCCCCACTTCTCTAAGCAGATCATTTATGTAGGCTATTTGTAACAATTTAATATTGAGGATTCCCTTTTTAACATGACATTGCATACCCCCACTTAAAAAATCCCCACAACACCTCTGCAAAGCACTCATATTATACAGTGGAAGGGGGACGGGACCTCTCTGACCACCACCAATGTGTAGCACCCACCTGCGCCAGTACGCTCACCACACACTAGCTTGAGGTGGAGAGTGAGGGAATTATTGAATGAGCCAATTACAGTGGAATGTGGGCAAAGAGGGTTGTTTTGTGCAGTGTTGCTCCATATTGTAAGCCAGTGGATTCTTTGGTCTTTTTTGCCCTCACTGGTGCCTTCCAGGGTTAAAGGAATATTCCACCCTTTTATGAAAATTAGAGATTCACCTACCTGCCTAGAGTTACATATGTGGGCAAATGCATTTTGCTCTCAGTGCATGCATTTTCCAAGTCTGGCAACCCCGGTTTTAGCTTTAGCTTAGCATAGACACCGGAATGTAAAGTAGCCAGAGAGTCGCTATCGGGCTACTTTACATTCCAGCGCCTATAAGCTATAGCTGAAATAAAGGCTAAAATTGGGATTTCCAGTCTAGGAAAACACATGCACTGAAAGCAAAATGCCTTTGCCCATATATGTCACTCTAGGTAAGAGGTTTTTGTAAAAAAAAAAAAAAAAAAAAAAAGGTGGAATATGCCTTTAAGGGGCCAAGGTTAGTGTTAGGGTGAAGGTAGGGCTTGCATGCAGTACTGTGTGGAAGGTGCCGTTTTTGGGGAAAAATACACCATTGAGTGCACTAAATCATAAAGTAGTAAATGCAACATTTTGGGTGTGAAAGAACAAAGAAACTGTAGTCTACACATGCAAAGTACTTCACTTTCATTTTTGAATTACTGTATATGTTGTTGACACACAATTAGTTTTTGTTGCTAGTTTTGTTTTTTGTTTTTTTGCTGTATATTGTATCATATTTCCAGTAGTTTTTTGGAGGATTAGACATTCCGGAATGAAATTAAATTGTAGATTCATTCATTGACTTTCCACACACCACCATCTGAAGTCTGCTGTAGTTAAATAGGACTCCCCTCTGGTCTGTCAGGGGCATTGCAGACAGATAGAAAATATTCAGTCTAAATTTACATTTATATTACATTCTAAAGGGACTTACATAAAGAGGATTAACAATTAAACTACATAAGAGTCTTGGAGGAAAATATTAGATACACTAAGACAGTGGTTCAGGTAGGTCATTCCTAGCAAATATCGCCATTGAAAAGCTCAATTTACTGTCATGTGCGCATATCTGACAAATAGCTGTGAATTTGGGGGGCATGGTGCGACCGACCGTTGGTCGATCACAAAGAGATGTCTCTTTGTCATGTCATGTGTCGTCCCACAGTTTGAGAAACACTGGTCACTAAGGAAAAAGCCTCAGCCAGCAGCTCAGGGGCGCTGCTAGGGGGGGGGGTTGGGGGGGTGGTTAGGATGATTCTAGGGGCCCAGCACAGACAGGGGGACCCAAAGAAAATAATATTTGAGGGGCCAAAAAAAATTATTTTTTGTCATAGGGCCCAAAATTTCTAGCAGCGCCCCTGCAGCAGCTTCCTTGTAGTGATAGCAGAGCACCACAGCAAATGGTGCCCTCTACTGCTCAAGCACTGATAGTTTGGTAGTGCTGACATTTCTCTACTGTACATGTATCTCCCAACATTATTGTCAAACATTAAACACCAAACTAAGCATTATTATCACGTTTATTTCATCTTCTTAGCAATTCAGCAGAATTTCAATGCAAGACTTACTGTCTTTATACACTGACTTAATAAATTCACAAAAAGTTTTTTTTTTGTTTGTTTGTTTGTTTTAATAGCATATTTTAAATTTATTCATGCATCACAGCTTTTCCTATTACAGATATAATATCCAATACATACACACTTTACAGCAGCTTATTGCATACAAACAGCATTAGGCTAAAAAAGTAAGTGATACTCCAGAAGCTAAAATTCAATGATGCACAAGATAAAGCTCTTATTCCTTTTACTTATATTGATCACTTACATAGAATTGTTACACATTATACTGTACATTGTACTGTATACATCACTACCTCATGTGAAGGCTGCTGTAGATGACAGAGGGCTCCTCCAGGCAACTGCAGGAAGGCACAGAGATGAGACAAAACATTTAAAAAAATGTATTTCAGACCTCAGGAATAAGTCGAGCTTGCTGTGTGTACTCCAACTCACAAAGGAATAATAGCTCTAAACAAACAGATATGTAATGTATAGCCTAATGTTTATCTAATGTTGTCCTGTCTGCTACAGTAGCTATAGTTCTATCCAGGCACCTCAGATAAATTAACAATAACCTCCCATACTTTTTTTATACATTTTTCTTTGTTTGTGCCGATACAAAATATGAGAGTTCCCCCTTAGTCCCCTGCCTAATCCCACTTTAACCATTGGGTCTATGCGATTCATACCTTTCTGCAGTATCGCCTCTCCTGAACTGGACACTGGCATATTGGATGTTGTTCCCCTGACAATCATCCGTCTCTCCAGAGCCGAGGGGGTGGACAGTGGCATACTGGCCATCGTCCTCAACTCGTCCGGTTGTCTGCCTGCTACCTCTGGGTTGGACAATGGCATACTGGACATCGTCCTCTACTCCTCCTCCTGGCTGTCCGGAGCTGTGGGGCTGGATATCAGCCCTTCTTCCTCCAGCAGCTTCCTCAAAACTGGGGGGACCAGCAGCTCGGCTCAAAGCAGCAGAGCTACGGAAGTTGATGTTGGAGTACTGGGCATCAGCATCCTGATCCTGGAAGAATGAGGTGTTGGGAAGGTAAGAGAGAGTCAAGTGACACAACTAAAGGTTGTGTCAGTGTTGTGCAGCAGATTATTGGGGAGATTATGGATTAGGGTTGTCATTTCTTTTAAAAGATATTAGAAGTAGAAAAAGAAATATAAAGACAGAAATACTCTCTGAACTGATCTGCAACTTCAACACAATGCTATTCCTTCCCTGTTACAGTAAAATGAAGAACTAAAGATAATTCTGTGTGAAAGAACTGAACTTTGAACAAGTTCATGTGAAGTGTGAACTTGCACAACCACTGATAGTGAGATGTTAAACTGAATGTCACGGTGTCACAGTGACAACTGACTGGGCCTTTAAAGGAGAAATTCAGTGTGCATCAATCCATAGCTTACATAGGTTGTTAGAGGTCACTGAGTCCTGCTAGTAGGCAAAAGAATAAGATCTTGTGATACAATATAGACCGAATTTAGTGAACTAACACCTACTGAATGGGGCACCATATCCACGCTTCATTGACACATATATGGGTATTTATAATACCAATATGTATGCTCTTGTCTGGCTGAGAAAAGAATTCAGTTTACACCATCATCAAAAACAGCCAAACCTTTTAGTTTCATTGTCCTATGCCGATTAAAAGAGAAATCCAGTGTGAATCAGTCAATAACCCTGGTTTTCCGCGTACCTCAATGCTGTCTTACAGAAAAAAAGACTGAGAAAATGTG